>OZ014464.1:3793978-4048933 GCA_963966035.1 Acleris laterana
AGTCCAGCGCTACTGGCTCGTGTCCGGTTGTCGTGTCCTGTGTCCCGTGTCTGGGTGTCGTGTCCGTTGTCGTGTCTGGATGACCCGTTGTCGTTTTACGGGTGTCCGGGTGACAATGTCTTGTGTCCGGGTGTCGTGTCTTGTGTTCGGGTGTCGTGTCCTGTGTCCCGTGTCTGGGTGTCGTGTCCCGTTATCGTGTCTGGATGACCCGTTGTCGTTTTACGGGTGTCCGGGTGTCATGTCTTGTGTCCGGTTGTCGTGTCTGGATGACCCATTGTCGTTTTCCGGGTGTCCTTTTGTCGTATCTTGTGTCCGGGTGTCGTGTCCCGTGTCCCATGTCCGTCGTGTCCTTGGTCCGGGTGACTTGTCCAGTGTCCGGGTGTCGTGTCCCGTGTCCGGATGTCCTGTGTCCGGTTGTCGTGTGTTGTGTCCGAGCGTACCTGATGCACCTGCGGCGGCAGCGGCGCGCGCGGCTCCGTCTCGACCACCACCTGCTCCATGAAGGGGCCGCCTGCGCACACACACACACAAACATTCAATAACAAGATCAATTCCAAACCACAACCCGACTACGAAATCAAATTGACAATAGGACTTGTGATTTGTTACATTTTGTCGCGACTGGTCGCGACGCGATTGTCGCAAAATCAAATTGCAGAATACGTAGTAGTTTGGCTCCGCGCGTACAGCGCTAATAAAACAGAAACGGCATATTAGCTGTATGTTGGCAGACAGGGACATCAAAAATACGACTTTTGTAAATTTGGTGAGTTCAATGTCATTTCAAGATCATGGGACCGATATTTGACTTTCATTGTGACAAAAAACAATAAAATTTTATTTTTGACTTGCGAGCGATAGAAAATATGAACACGAGCGGACCGCGTCATTCGTTTTGAATTCTATCAATAGAAAGTACCATTTGACATTTGTCACCTGTCAAACATGTTAAAACTAAAAGAAAAACACAAACCTAGCAACGCCACAGACTACAGACGAGAAAGCGTTTAAAACTGCGTAGAGCAAACGCCGAGCGTCCAGTGGCGCCCTCATTACTATTATTGGGTTTTCTAATTAACTAAAGAATTTCCTTGGAACCAAACAAAATGTGTTTGTAGCGCAAGTAAAAACACAATTTATGGGATACGTAACAAACTTTAATAACAATTACCCTTTGAGTAGTCAGCTTAACGGGAAAAGGTGGCCACTTTTTTTCGTTAAGTTAATAACTCAAAGGGTAATTGTTATTAAAGTTAAAATGTGTTTATAATTTTAATTTTCATTGTAATATTTCCGCCAAAAAATGTATTTGTTAATGGAATAAATAAATGAAATGAATGAATAACACTGCTATTTTAGTCAATCCCTCAGTTTCGAGTGAGAATCTCAAAAATATGGAAATTCGAACCGTTCGAAAATAAAGCGTGAAAGATTTTCGCATGCACCGGTCGATTTGAAATCGAACGGTCGAAAGTCAAAAGTCGGTCTCCTTGATAAAAAAAGATAAAAGATATTTATTCAGTAAGTAGGCCGCACGGGCACTTTTACACGTCATGAATCTACTTGGTCTCTCAAGGTATGTTTGGCGTGTCGGAATGCATTTGCATGGCGGTGGTACCTGCGGCGGCGGCGGGCGCGGCGCTCTCGCAGCCGAACAGGCAGTGCTGCACGGTCCACCGCGGCTCGAACGGGATGTGCGTCTTCACCTGAACATAATACGTTACAGTCAGAGATGGGCATTGTTCGAATAATTATTTATTCGAATAATTATTCGAATAAAAAATAATTCCTAATATTTTTATTCGCGGATAATTTATTCGTCGAATGATTTATTCGAGAATAAATTATCCGCGAATGAATCATTCGACTACTTTTCGAATAACGAATAATTTATTCGCTATTTTATTCGGATAAATTAACGAAAAATATTTTTTCAAAACCTATCGCGTCTTGGTTTTTTCTTTAAATGATTTAATTAAGCGAAGATGAGGCATATTCGCATTTCCAAAGTGATAGTAGTTAATAGCTCATGATATGTACAAACAACATCTTTCAGTTAGGTTTAGTTATTAATTTTCTTGAAAAATGGAGCAGGTATTCCAGTACGTAATAATTATTCGTGGCAATTCATTCAACTAATAAATTATTCGCAAATAAATTATTCGACGAATAATTTATACGAATAAGAATAATCATCCGAGAATTTCATTCGTTATTCGCGAATAATGTGTTATTCATCATTCAAATAAATTTTGCCCATCTCTGGTTACAGTGAAACACAACTGATATGGCTTACCGATGTCCCTGCGCAGATGACATTTTTAAGAAGCGCGGGAACCGATCAGCGTCGTGCGGTTGTATTCTGCGCTATTATTGGTTATTAGTGACGCCATGTTGACGCGCGCCCGCGTGTCATTCAGTCAGCTTTCAAACGTGCGTGAGTGAGATGGAAAAAATTGATTTAATTTGCACCTTATAACTATTACGCACAAGTCTGATCGTGGGTTTTAATCGTGCTTTCGGAAATCATCGGAATCGTTGTTCGTGTCTGCGCGAACGAAGATTTACGACACGCCATATAAATTGTGTTCTACTGTAACATTGCTATAGAAGAGTACTCATTTTACAAAAACACTCTTCAATTGTCATTACGCAGTTTTTTTATTTCTGGACGCATGTCACAAGTAACCCTATAAGTAAGTAGGCCTATGATCTGTTCCTATTCAGACTGCCACTGATTATAACCAGTATATCTGAACGTAATTGTCTTTAGATAGAGGATGTAATAGTGATGAGAATAATATTACTTACCTCTAATTAGTTTATTAAAAAGGTTAGGTATTATTATGTGGGTGCGACGGAGACAAAAACCTCCTTATCAATCAAATCTATCAACCATGACTACATTTTCAAGTCAAATATATTTAGAAAAACTTTAATGTATATGACAGGCTTCAGTCAGTGTCATGGTATTTTCACGGAGTTCTTTTCATCAAAAAATACAAGATTAAATGAAGATTACAACCTCGAAATAGACATGAAGACAATAATTAAGTGTATAATAAATAATATGAACACGCTCAAGCTTCAAAAGTACGCGGATATGGAGTAATGATGTTAAATTGAAATGAAATGAATTAAAATTTATTTGGCACATAAAGCACTTAAAATAATACAATTTTCTTAATTAAATTAACTTATACTATATAATTATATTTTAATTGCATTAAGCCCACAATGATCTCCACTCAGCTTTTTATGCCACGGTATATTATTTTAATATTCCGTGACGCTGGTTTTCAGTGAGGCCTGGACAGGTAAATGGGCACCGTGATAACTATGCTATACTAATTAAAATTAACCAAAACCAAAAAACTACATACAATTGCGTACAACTAACCATGCATGTGATTGAACGTACATTATATGCGAGTGTGTGTGCGTGTGTGCGAGTGTGTGTGTGTGTGTGTGTGTGTGTGTGTGTGTGTGTGTAGATGTGTGTCAGTACGACTGCTTATGTACCAGATACTTGGATAGATAAAACAAGTTTCTTAAGGTTGTGTTTGAACGACGCAACGGACTTAAGATTTCGTATTGGTGGTGGTATGTCATTCCAATTGATTTGTTTATATGAGTGACCGAATGAATAGGAACAGAATTTATGTATTGCATGAAAAACGACATAGGAATTCTGTGTCATAAACCTGTAGTACCTTGAGCTCGGTGGTCAGCATGAGGATGTGGCGGCACGGCAGCCGGAACACCTTGCTGAACAGGCACGAGCACTCCTGCGTCGACGTGCCGTACTTGCAGATGGCTACGCTGCTATGTCTGTAGGAACACAACTCATTCTCACTACCAGTACAATATGATCATAGGTAAAATAAGTCCTGTCACACGTCATCCCAGTATATAAACTCTTTAAATACTAGCTATGGCCTATGTTACTCATGGTTAAGACTGCACCGAGCAAACGTCGAGCGTCCAGTGGCGCCCTCATTACTATTATTGTGTTTTCTAATAAACTAAAGAATTTCCTTGCAATCAGACGATACGTTTTTGTAGCGCAAGTAAAAACATAACTTATGGGATACGTAATAAATTTTGATAACAATTACCCTTTGAGGAGTCAGCTTAACGGGAAAAGGTGACCACTTTTTTCCGTTAAGTTGATAACTCGAAGGTGAATTGTTATTAAACTATGTGATAGGTATACCCTATAAGTGGTATTTTTATTTATACCGACCAATTTCAAGAAAATACTTTAGTTTAATAGAAAACACAATAATAGTAACGAGGGCGCCACTGTACATCCGGCGTACACTCGGCGCAGTCTTAATGTAGGCATTCTAATCGTGAGTGAAATTTTTGAAATCGATCCAATAGTTTTAGTTTATTCGTTACAAACTTCGGAGTTTGTACGGTCACGAGCATTTTGGGACCCATTTCAGGAAAAATATGCTTAAAGTCGTCAATGTCATTAAACATGTCAAGTCATTTACAAATAAAAAATAATAATTTTTATAAAAATATAATAATTTTTAGAGTTACAACTCTTAGGGAATTCAACCTTATTGTTGTAGAATGTCAGATTGATTTAGGGACCCAAGTTGGGTACCAAAAAATTATAATAAAAAAAAAACATGAAAGTTTTGAGTTACGGTGCCTGCTTTAGGTATTTAGTAATATTGCGTGTTACGTTACTTGTAAAGAATTAAAGCATACGGAAGATGTGAACCGCCCCCCCCCCATTTTTGGGAGGACCCACGAACGGATAGCAAGTGTGGGCATATAAATAGGTTCCCTTTTTGCTCTCTTCAGGTACGGGACCCAAAGAAGAATCTAGTAGGAATTATATTACAAAAGGTAAGATAAGATAAGAAACGGCACGCACCGGTTGGCCCGGTCGTCGAGGCACTTCTGCGCGATCTTGGTCTGGTGGCTCATCAGGTTGTACGCGTACTGCGTGATGGTGTCCGTCGGGGACTGCTTCAGCGTCTCCGTGTCCTGGAACACACACGGAACCAGTTCAGCGAGGAATCGCTGAGGTGCTCATGGGCAAAGGGTCCATGGAGCGCATCATGCTCGGTGTAGCTCTTAGAGACAAAGGAAGCGAGACCTTCCGCTAACGCACGAGAGGCCTTGCCTACTACGACTACCACCTACTAAGGGCCTGTTGTTTGATCAGTTGTTAAACTAACTAATTGTTAAAATTTGAAAAAGGAATCGAAAATTTGAAGGAATCCCAAGGAAATGTGTCAAATTTTCAATTCCTTTTACGAATATTAACTGTGCCGGTAGGCACGTTCAGTAATTGATATCGATTCACGTATTGATGAATTGCATTTAGATTAGACATTATTCTGTACGTGTAGCTAGCGCGTATTAGTGAGTACTGTAGTAAGTTAACGTTGTATATATACGCATGTGTAATTGTAAATAAATTAGATTGTAACTGACTGACAAAGTGGTTACTCTCTCACTCCCCATCAACATGAATCATCTCCGGTAAATTAACGATTAGTTAGTTTAACTACAGATCAAACAACAGGCCCTAAGATGAACTACGATAACTAGTACAGTCGACGTCAAAAGTGTAAAAAATGGTTGCCTGTAAAGTCGGTTTTACGGGCGAAGATTTTACGTGACAACGTCTTTTTCTCGGTAGAATATTTATTGATATGAATATAATTAAATTGCACAATAGGAACAAGGAATTGAATGAAAATAAGAATTGCACAAATTTTAACTATAGAAATATATTTTGTTTACTAAAACATTGTACATGTAAACTTAAACTTAACTAATTCCTATTTGAGTGATTTTGTTGAGGATAGGACGATGATAGGAGAAATATGAAATGAAAGGAAGTGTTTCTGCTATCGAAGGTTCAAATTTTTGCTAAATAAATTTGAAATTAATTAAAATTTGTAATTGTAAATGATGAAGTTGAAAATTAAAACATTTACTTAAATTAGATGTTAAAATTCTTGCTCAACACAGTTTAAATCAAGTTTTCTTATATCTGCCACTTTTTCTTAATATTTGTAATTTTAAAGAATCAATTCGAAAATCAAAACATTTATTCAGATCGAAGGTTCAAATTTTTGCTAAATAAATTTGAAATCAATGAAAATTTGTAAAATAATAATTAATTAATTAATTAATTTTAAACTAATAATTTACTTAACACTATCAACATTTATCAATAGTATGACATAACCTATAAACTCAGTTTCTCAACTTTTGTGTCAATCTAACAATTAATCAATCAATCATAGTTTACGATAATGAAATATCAGTGTACAATTATTTACCTTTATTGTTGTAGTTGTTGTAAATGACGAATCTAAGCACTCCACATTTTCACTACAGACACAGCTGACGATACTTTAACCACACGTGTGAACTTGTATTATGACGCTTTCTTGTTTTTCCAACGCCAAGAACGTTCGAGAAAGACAAAGACAGAGACACAAGCATGCGCCGATTCAATGCGCCTAATTCTCTAGTGCTGCGCGCGCGGCAGACCGATCATAGTTGAGTGGGAGAGAGACGCAAGGCATTCGGCGGGCCTCTCTCTCGTTCGGTGACTCATCGTAACGTTACCGAGCGTTACACTTTTTCATAAGTGACTCCCAGCCGCAACCTAATTTAAGACGTTGTCACGTCAATAATAAAAAAAAAACAGGGGACAATGTCACACCAATTGACCTAGTCCCAAACAAAGCTCTAGGCTTGTACTATGGATACTAGACAACGATATAAATACTTATATAGAGAAATATTTAAAAAGACATCCATCCGCTCATCACACTAATATCTGCCCTTACCGGGATTTGAACCCAGGACCATCACCGCGCATGCGTTAAAGCGGGCGCTGTCACAGACAAGTAATTGGAATGAAACCTTATTGTAATGCTGTACATTCATTAATTTAGTAATTTGTATTGCCCTGCTAAGCCAAAAGGCCGCAATTTCAGATAAAGCTCCTGTAGCAATCACATCCTTATAACTACCAGACGAGGATTGAATCCGCTTTGACTATTGAATTTGAGATACTGCTTTTTAGCTAAGTAAGTATAATAGGGTTTTTTTTATGGCATAGAGAAGACAAACGAGCACACAGGCCACCTGATGGTAAGTGGAAACTGTGACCCATAGACATTCGCATTCACAAGACTGCAATGCAACCCTAAGACTGCAAATGCGTTGCCAACCCTGAGGACTAAGATGGAATGCCTCTATGCTAGTGATTTCACCGGGTGTCTTATCCCCAAACCGGAACACAATAGTGCGAACACTGCTGTTTGGAGGTAGGGTAATGGATAAGATGGTGGTAGCGATCCGGACGGACCCTGCACAAGGTCCTACCACCCCTCCCCTCCCCCTCCCTCAGATTATTGAATGGTATGCGTACCCTGAGCCGGCTGATGGCGAAGCTCCTCCGCTCGTCTTCCAGCTGGTTGGCCACGTTGAAGAACAGCGAGACGAACTCGTCCGGCTGCATCTGGCTGCGGATCAGCGTCTGGAACTTGGTCACCAGCCGCTCCAGGCCCTGGGGATATTATACAATCTTGTTGATGATGATGATGATTTGGTGCGACCGGTCACGGCAACCGTTTTAAAGACCCTGTTGTCGCTGGTGAGTTCGCATGTGGGTTAAATGTAGCCAATTTTCTTTGTAATAGTACATTACTATTATGGTATGTTATGGATTTTTGGTTTCCTAATTCAAAATCACTCTACTTACTGGACACTTGTGAGAGTGCTCCAGGAACTTTAACCTACTGGCTCCTATTTGATAATGTTATGACAAGATTACATAGCATTTTTGAGAAAAAGTTCTTGCGCATTGCGGGCATGTGAGCTCACCATTGACAATATTGTAAGGAATTGCCGCATGTGGTCGGGCTTTCAGTTCGTGGCGCTTGGGGTCAAGCTCAGAGCGCCGTTGTTTTTCAAAATCGCGGACTTTTTATTTTGACTAATAGTAAGAGTCCGTACTTTATTATATTACAGAATAGAATAATTTTATTAATAAAAATTCATTGTTTACAAAAAGGTACGATATCTTGCGGACCCCAAACTAGGCTGAGCCTGTATCTTGGGACCCAGTGAGTCGGTTTACATTCAACACAGGAACCACTTAAAAAAAAGAGAATGAAATAAAATACAAAATTATTGACAATAGAAATGCAACTACTCGCTTCGCTTCGCTTTATATGAGTACTAGCGACCCGCCCTCGCTTCGCTTCGGTTAATGTGAGTTTTCTGTATAACCCGTACATAAAGCTGAATTTATTATACATAAAAACCTTCCTCTTGAATCATTCTATCTATTAAAAAAAACGGCATCAAAATCCGTTGCGTAGTTTTAAAGATCTAAGCATACATAGGGACAGACAGCGGGAAGCGACTTTGTTTTATAATATGTAGTGATGATATCTAAATATACAGGGTGTATTGCAAGTCGTGTGCCAAATGAAAAGGGTGGGTAGCTAAGGTCACTTGCAACACGTTTTGGGCCAATTAACACTCATCCTACCCACGGTGTTTTTTTAATATTTAAAAAAAAAAAAAATTGGAATTTTCCAAAAGTTAACCATTTTGTTCACCTATCTTTTTTTTTAAATGTGACAGCACAAAAGTATTTGTAGTTTTTTTATCTTTAATGTTTGCGCATTCGAATGAAATGTTATTTTTATTCATATAGTTAACAAATAAAAAAATATTAGCCAACAAAGTGTGAAGGACCGAAAAATAAAATCTTCACGGTCAACTTTACGGCACAATTAAAAAAAAAGTAGAAGCTCTTCAGATCTTTCAACATCATAAAAACTTCTCCAGTTCCTGACAATTCTTACGGTATACCACATGTCTAGAATCACGTTCAGTTTTTCGTCAAAATATGGTTTCATGCTAAAATGGTGGTTTACATTACCTAATAAGTACTTGTTTGAAACTGCTTACTTGAAAGTAAGATTTGATCAGATAAGTTAATTGAGACAATTTTTTTTACTAATGATAAAAAAACCTAAAATATTCATCTAAAACTATTAAACACCTAATAATAATTTATTTTAATACCTATCTTTCCTTTAAGGTTTTTTTTCTTGACTTTGTTGCATGGTAAACAACCTAATTGAAAAATACACTTAACAAAAAGAAAATTAAAAAGTTAATTGCGCGGGAAAACATTTAACTAAACAGAGATAGGCATTATTTTAATTTTATTGTTGTTATCGACATTTATTGACATGGCTACATACAGCAACGAAGAATATGCTGATATTTTAGTGGCTTACGGTAGAGCTAATTGCGTGGCTCGCGAAGCAAGAAGAATTTACCAGCAAATGTATCCTGATAGACGGTTACCTAGTCGCAACGTTTTTCCTAACACACCGACGTTTGCGGGAGACTGGAAATTTAAATAATCAAGTTCTCGGAATTAACGTCAGACAACACGACGTGTCTGTTGAGGAACGTATTCTTGCTGCATTTGATGATGATCCCACTACCAGCATACGAAACGTAGCTGAGACGCTGAGAATCAGCATTTGGAAAGTGTGGTCAGTTTTAAGAAGGGAAGAAAAACATGCATTCCACTACATTCCAGTGCAAGGTATTGTTCTTTTTGGTTTTTCTTTTTATTTTGTATTTACGCTAAGCTTAAATAATGTATTTTAAGTAGGCTTAGGTTTTAATTAACTTTTTGATTTAGCAATAAGTACAACGAATATCAACCTAAATATTTTATATTTTTTTAGGCACTGACGGTTTTAATTTGTTTTCAGTTTTGTCGTTTTTTACTTCACACTGACGTTGAAGATAACCACTTTTTGAAAAGTATTCTTTGGACCGACGAGTCGAAGTTTTCCAGGGAGGGGATTGTTAACTTGCACAACTTACACAGTTGGTCTGACAAAAATTTGAATCCGAGGTTAAAACGGCCTATGTCATTTCAAAGGAAGTTTAACGTCAACGTCTGGGCAGGCGTCATTGGCTGTTCGCTGATTGGACCGCACTACTTGCCAGACAACTTGAACGGTGACAATTACCTTCAATTTTTAATTAACGATTTGCCAGAAATTCTAAGTGAATTACCAATATGGGAACAAGATCGGCCGATCGTATTTCAACAGGACGGCTGCCCAGCTCACTGGAGATTGACGGTTAGGGAACACCTGAACATGGCTTTTCCGAACGCATGGATTGGGAGAGACGGCCCTATTCAATGGCCCGCTCGAAGCCCAGACCTAACTCCGATTGACTTTTACGTCTGGGGAAGGGCCAAAGAGCTAGTGTACGCAACACAGGTAGAGAGCAGAGAGCACCTGATCGCAAAAATTAATGACGCGTTCGCAATAATGCGGCAAGAAATGACACTTCGTACAACAACTGTAGAAATACGAAAAAGGTGCCGCGAATGTATCAATAGTGGAGGAAGACAATTTGAACAAAATTTTGAGTAATTATTAAAATAAAAATGATTTTTAACCATATGGCGTTTTGTATTGTGCATTTAGCCCATTTAACTGGCTGGATCTACTGACCGAATAAAACCACCATTTTAGATTGAAACCATATTTTGACGAAAAACTGAACGTGATTCTAGAAATGTGGTATACCGCAAGAATTGTCAGGAACTGGAAAAGTTTTTATGATGTTGGAAGATCTGAGGAGCTTCTACTTTTTTTTTAATTGTGCCGTAAAGTCGACCGTGAAGATTTTATTTTTCGGTCCTTCACACTTTGTTGGCTAATATTTTTTTATTTGTTAACTATATGAATAAAAATAACATTTCATTCGAATGCGCAAACATTAAAGATAAAAAAACTACAAATACTTTTGTGCTGTCACATTTAAAAAAAAAGATAGGTGAACAAAATGGTTATCTTTTGGAAAATTCCAATTTTTTTTTTAAAAAAATATTAAAAAAACACCGTGGGTAGGATGAGTGTTAATTGGCCCAAAACGTGTTGCAAGTGACCTTAGCTACCCACCCTTTTCATTTGGCACACGACTTGCAATACACCCTGTATAAAAGGAGAAACTGACTGACTGACTGACATATCAACGCACAGCCTAAACGGCTAAACGTAGGCACTTGAAATTTGGAAGGGACGTAGCTTAGGTACCGTAGAGGTGCACTAAGAAAGGAATTCCCGAAATTCCCACGGGAACGGGAATTAGCGGGAAAATCCTTTTGTATGAAAAATCTAAACCGAAGCGAAGCGAGGGCGGGTCGCTAGTATATCCTATAGCCTTCCTCGATAAATGGGCTATCTAACACTGAAAGAATTTTTCAAATCGGACCAGTAGTTCCTGAGATTAGCGCGTTCAAACAAACCAAAAAAACAAACTCTCCAGCTTTATAACATTAGTTTAGATGTACCTTGTGCAGGATGTTGGTGTAGTTGTCGGGCTCGAGCCAGGCGTCGACGCGCGCCACGGCGCCCTGCGGCCGCGTCAGCGCCTCCCACAGGCGCAGCGTGCCCGCGCCCGTACCGATGATGCCGCGCTTCAGGACCTGCCACATACACCCGCTTACAGTGACACACTACTGATATGCATACGTCGGACTCCAGCGGGCATTTTCGTGACATGTCAGAATCATAGGTAAGGTTCGCATATCAATCAATTCACTTTCGAGTATTTGTACTTAGTATTTGGTACCTAGTATTTATAATGTGAATTTCCAAATACCATAGCAACTAACTGCGTTATTTATAAACGTACTTGGACTACACATAAGTCAAAATGGCGAAAACGTTCGTTTGGCTTTATCTGTCACTCAGACAATTGCAGCTGTGAGAAAGGAACAAAACACAAATGAGTTAACTGGGCATGTCCATTTCTATGAACACGGCTCTAAGGCTGTACGTTAGTTAAGTGTTTATTTTTTTATATCCTTTAAATTTTAAATAAAAATAAGATTGAATAGTCTGTGTTATATTTGATTTAATTTACATTCATGGTACATTTGTAGGTATATTATGAGAGTATATTATTAATATAATTCTTAATAAGAGTATTTACACATTAAAGATGAATAAATGATAACGGATAATTAATTTAATTAACTATGTTACAAATACTAGGTACATTAGAATACTCGTAAGTTAAGATTTTTTTGTAAACCTTACCTTGCCCTCAAACTGCCCCCTATAGTCCGACGTATGCTGATATGGCTTACCGATGTACCTGCGCAGATGTCATTTTCAAGTAAAGTGCGGGAACCAATCAGCATGATTCACGCGTTGCGCGGTTGTATTCTGTGCTTTTATTGGTTATTAGTGACGCCATGTTGACGCGCGCGTGTCATTCAGTCAGCCGTGAGTGAGATGGAGAAAATAGATGCAATTTAATTTGCACCTTATAACTATTACGTACAAGTCTGATCGTGAGTTTTAATCGTGCTTTTATGATTCATGATACGCCATATCAATTGTGTTCTACTGTACCGGCTTGTCTCATACGGATAGGTACTTTCGGATACACTTTGAAGAATACAGTGGGATAAGCAGAGCTACAGAATTACCAAAAACTCAAGTTAAACTGTTAATTCTGTAATTACATCATTTCTTTCCTTTTTTGTTCCTTTAGAATAATTTATGCAATTAACTTTTACTCAGCTGTTCGACAAGGTTTCCTCTTACGATCTCTCTTAAGAAGTTTATTGTATTTAAGTTAAAAAAGGTTTTGGTTCAAGGTCATTGTAGGGATTTGAACTTGGCAAAAGGTAAGGCGTTCGACAAGGTGTTTCATGTATAATTCTCATCAAAACGTGTTCAAATAGTTTCATTCAAAAGTTTTACAGACTTGTCTGGATTTTGATACTTAGCATATTCAAAACAGTGATCAAACTTGGTCCAATATGGAAGTTTGGTTAATTTCCTTAAGGAGTACCTCAAGGTAGTAGTTTAGGTCCTATAGCTATAACTTGAAGCTGTACATAAGAACAGCTGGACGACTGATGGGGACCATTTCGAGCGTGGAGCAGTGTTCGTGCGGTGTACCTGCAGCTGCGCGGGCGTGTGGTCGGAGCGCAGCAGCGCGAGCGCGTAGGTCTTGCAGCGCGCGGCCACGTCGTCGGCGCCCGGCGCGGCGCCCTCGCGCGCGCACCACTCCGCACACAGCCGCGCGCACGCGCGCGCCGCCTGCCACACCGAGCACGTCACGTGCGACGACGGGAACGCCGCGCGCACCGACTAAGGGGGGGAGTTAGTTAGGGTGGGGGAACCAGTAATAGACAACAACAACATGATGAACACTAGATTCTTATTTTACAGAGGATAAGGTATACAGGGTGTCTTGAAATCAATCGAAGAAATTTTAACCGTAGATAGGGTGGATGATTTGGATCATCTCTACATTGGTAACTTTTTTTAAAGTTAATATTTGACTGAGTTACAGACTGATTTATCCTGACGATGCTCTCAGTGTGCTCCATCTTAACTAATTCATTCATAACCCATACACCGGATTGACGGGGGCAAATATGTACCAGTGCTAGTGATTCATTAAATATCGATTAAGTTTATCGACAATTTTTTTCGTGACATATGGATCTTCCATTACTTACAAAATAAAGTTTTAAATACATTTATCTTCTATATCTAAATGATCAGCTTTCCATGAAGATAAACGATCTTTTTCTTTCGAATTATTTTTAACTGACTTAAAAAACTAAATGGTTCTCAATTCGTCGGAATACTAAAGAATATTGTCGTACCTACTGAATTAATTTGTTATTCAATGTAATTTCAACGGTTGTCAAAAGTGACTCGAGTCCAGAGTCAATGTTAGATACCGGTTGTTTGTATTATAAGAGGTTTGCACATAATTAAAAGTCATTCAAACTAGGCCATTACTTATTTTAATGATGATCAAAAATTGCTTTATATCGTTGTCGATAAATTTTGTCGATATTGAATCACTAGCACTGCTATATTTTTGACCCCGTCAAACCGGTGTATGACATAACATGTGTCACAACGTAATGTAAATAAACAAGTTGTTCCATATCAACAAACTTTCTAATCACGGTCAGAAGCTCCACGGTGTTTAGAAAATTGAAAATAGACTGAAACTAAACTATAATATGAATGAAAAGATGATCTCTGATAAGGGCTATTATGTGAAATAATTTAAAAATGAAACTTACGATTACGATGTTTACTCACACTCTTCCCACACTCGCACAGGTAAAATAGCACTTGTACGCGTAGGTACATTAAAGTTGTTTTATTAGATCATGAATCATGGATTTATTTCATTGATTTCTACCACCATCAGGGATAACTATGAATACAACACACAATAATTAAAACGAATCAATAAGTTGTATTTTAAATCTTGTACCATTGAATACTCTTTATGAAAAGAGGTTTAGGTTTAGGTTTTGTAAAAATAAAATCGTGTCTACACGTTACCTACGTTTTATAAGAATTACATTTAAAGCTGGCATCATACATGTTGTTGAAAGATATTCGTATCCTAGAAGAAAGAGAAAAACGTAGGACAGCTTCGTCAGAAGAGGTCGACGTGGTGACTACAGTATTCTTAAGTATGTACCACAACAACCGTTATTTAATGGTGGTTATTTCGTTGGGAATAATAGCTTTATTATACATTAGTTTTGGGTAAATATTGGATCATGTTACCAAAGAACAATGCCAGGTCCTGACTAAACCACTTTAAAAAAAAGCCCGCGGGTATTAAGGATATTGATAATTATGATCTTTGTGTACGAGATTTAAATTCAGTATTTTATTACTTACACATTTAGGGAACTTATACGAAAAATATTTATAAAAATTATGTATGGAAACGTAACGTCGTGTCGAGACGTAACAAACAAAAATGAAAATGTAAATGTTTGTGTATGACGGAATGAATATGTTCAGTCTGTGAGCTCTTAGAAGGTGCTTTGGGTTTGAACTCGTCTCTCACTCGCTACCATAAGCACCTTGTTAAGAGCGAGTGAGAGAGAAGGACAAATCCGAAGGACCTAAGAGCTATCGCGCTATACGCTGCTGCGCTGCACGTACCTAAGTTTATCCATTCCATGGCCTAGGAAAGGTTGGTATTTTTTGTTCTCTATGGTAAGTGTGACATCATAATAAATTATAATCAATTATGCGACGGCCTTTATATCCATGGACAAAATATTTTACATTCGTGCTGTTGGCTACTGCCACAAATACCACGCAGATCAATACGGAGGGCAATAATCGAATCGTTCAATCCATGTATATCTGAACTCTATGTCTGAGTCTATGAATTTATGGCTGTCATTATAATATTATGACATTGTTATTTTATTTTGAGATATTCAAGTCGTAATTATTTTGGCTGTAAACCGGTTATACGGGCCACTTTAGAACAGAAAAGAATGGTAAATGGTTAGATCTCGACAATAATATAAGAAGGACGATAATATTATGATCAGTCTTGACGAAGCGTGAACAAGAGATCTAGTGAATTCACATTTAAAACCAGCTAGTGTTCAAATTGCAAAAATTAAAATACAGTAAGTTGCACTAATGAAAATACAGTAAGTTGCACTAAAATGTATAATTATTTTAAAATGTTAGTCAGATTTCTGCTTAAATGGAACGAACTGTTTGTTTACATACCATGTAAACAACGTATGGTGTCAGGTCATTGACCTTTAGAATTTTGACGTTAGTTACTACGAACGTTTGTAGTAGTATAGTATCAGCGTCAAAATGTCAATGAGATATCGGCTGCGATACTCAAGTAACAAAATTATTATAATTAATCCTTCTTTTTTTTTTACATTAACAGAAACAAAAATGAACCATACCCCCGTGATCAGAATCGTGCGAACTATTACCCCGCCAAATATCTCTTATTCGATCCAAGACACCCTGTATATCCATTTGTTTTGCAACAGTAAATTTACGACCGAATGAAATTTGGATTAAGGTAAAAATCAAAATAAATGTACATAAAGACGCTATTTAAATGTCACTTAAATGATGTCTAACTTGCAATTTCATTACATAATGGCTTATGTTTGACGTTAACCAACAGTTTCGTTACAGTGACAAAACTCTCTTTAACTGGACATTTATTTTGATTTTTACCCATTAAGAGTGAAGTGTCCATTACTGGTGCCTGTCACCTAAAAGTGTCCAGCATTGGTGCCGTCAACCTAATACAAGCACGTAAGTTTGAAAAAATAGTAAATATCATTTGAAATAGTGATTCCCACAATGATCCTACAACCCTGAAACAACAGCCTTTAAAAGACTAAAAGGGTAAGCACGAAAAGATACAACAATGAACACTTCACCCGGATTTTTGCAAAAAATAAAAAGAATTTACTTTACAATTAAATTAAGTACTATTTAATTTACATAATAAAATGAACACTAGCTGGTAACACAAAATGCATAACGACTTTATAGGCACTCATAATGTAACAGTTAAGGAATGCAATTTAACCGGTTATACACCGTTTTTGTATGAAAATAACCGGTTATAACCAGGTATTTGCATTCCCTAGTAACAGCTTGTTTCAGTGGTCGGACTAAAATCTACATATTAGAGTGGTTACCTGTTGGCACTTGGTGGGGTCGCATACAACGCAGCGCACCTGGCGCCAGGCCGGGTTGCACGACTTGAACGTCTCCAGCAGCCAGGACAGGTCGTCGCCGATCAGCGCCGAGATACCTGACAACACGCCTCGTCTTATTACAAACAAACAATGACCATTTATTCACAACAATAACACACATAAAATCACGCCTGTTTCCAAGAGGGGTAGGCAGAGACCACTTATTTCCGGGTCCATATTGGCTCATATAAAATTGGTCTTTCGATTTTTTATACAAATAAGGATTTGTGACTATACTCATCATTACTCCGAAAAATTATGCTCATACTTTTTTAAGTCATAATTATCGCAACTCATATTGCACTTTTATCAAAAAACTAACTTTTTTAGATTTTTCTAAATCTTTAACGGAGAGGAAATGCATTTACGCATCGTCCCCCCCGGCTAGGGTAGCCTTATGGGGGGGGTATGACGGACTCTCAACCACCTCAACTGAGGTGGAAGCCTACCGTCTAAAACCTCTCCGGTGTTAACCTCCAAAAGCTGTTAACGGGGGCACCGTGGGCTGATGACTATGCCACCACTGGGTGCCCCCAAATCTAACCTAACCTAACCTAATTTTATCTAGACGTTCCATGAATATTGGCGTTATAAGTTCAGATGATTATAAGTTCCGATCGTTAGTATTAAAACAATATATGAAGAGTATGAAGAGTGATCGCGGTTGTAAAATTATATGAGATACATTTTCGGAGTTCCAATAATCAAATTTGCAATTTTATATGAACTTTGGCGCACCCCTTCTTTCCACTTGCAAAGATCTTGACAAATTTCTATCAAGTCAATGGCGGCGAAATGATAAAAAATCCATGGATATTCCCTATAGCACGTACCAGCGCTGACTATGACGGACTTCCCGTTCCCGTCCTCGGCCAGGAACAGGGTGACGTTGTGCTTCACGCTGGGGCTGTCCGTGCCGCCCACCGTCGGGATCGTGCTGTTGAACTCGATGCCTGTAACAACCACCAACCCAAAAAACCTCAATACTTCAAACACCTCAAACAAAAACCAAATACCTCATACATCTTATTGCTAAAATTGTGATGATGTGCAATTACTTTAATATAAGGATATTTTAATAGTTAGCCCTCTCGTGTTGCTGTGCCCTTGCAGGGCGTCACATGCATACCTGTCTGTAGTTCCATCTAATGTAAACGAAATGTGACACGCAATAAATGATTTTGAATTTGACCACAAATTGTTATTGGACAATACCACCAATATTTGTGCCTAGATAAAAAGAACGCATGCTCTATTTCATAGTCAAAGTAGATTAAGAAATAAGGTAATACATTCGCGATGAGATACGCACTTTTTTCTAATGAGGGCAGAATATTTGTGCCTAGGTATGGAATAATTTCTAAGTTAATTACTTAGGCAGGGTTCACTAAAACCTCAATACATTAGACAGTAAATTAATCTGAAATAATCACAGAGTTCGAGAAAATAACTATAAAAGTCTTTTACGCGGACGAATTCGGCTTGTACAGTCAAGGGCAAAAATATGTATACACTTTAGTACCTTGTCACTTTAACCACTGTGACAGTTCATATATGGCAGTTCAAATATGACGAAATTAGACAAGGTACTAAAGTGTATACATATTTTTGCCCTTGACTGTACATAGCATAGTATAAAACAAAGTCGCTTCCCGCTGTCTGTCCCTATGTATGCTTAGATCATTAAAACTACGCAACGGATTTTGATGCAGATTTTTGTAATAGATATAGTGGTTCAAGAGGAAGGTTTTTATGTATAATAAATTCTGTTTTATGTACGGGGGTTACAGAAAAATCACATAAACCGAAGCGAAGCGAGGGCGGGTCGCTAGTATGTAATATATCATTATCAAGTGCCCATAGGACCATCCCAGGACAAGCCGTATTATACCCGCCTTTGTGGATAAACCATCCGACACTCGCACTTACATAGTGGTCAAAATAGCAATATAATGGTGACAGATGTTGTATACACATTTATCTATGTTGATAAACACGCCCATAATAAACCTTCAGAGCTTAGTTTACGTCAAGGTTAATTTCTGGGGTCCTGGTGAGAAGAAAGTCGACTTAACTCCTCGTGTACTAAACAAGGGTATAACCATAAACGGAGTATACTAGACTTAAATCCCTATTCACCTGATCTTCAGGAGGGTTATACCCTTTTCACTAGGATTGTCCCATCTTTAATCAATTACATGCACAATACATAAACTCACGCCCATCCTGGGAATAGTGTAGGCAGAGCTACAGAATTACTAACAACCCTAAAAAAAACTTGTTAATTATTCAGTAACCACATTTTGCACAGTTAGGTTCAGATCTTTACTTTAGGTTCAGTGTATTAGTGACAGGTTGCAAGCCCATCGCCTAACAGTTACAAGCCTTTAGTCCCTTAGGGCCTGTTGTTTGATCAGTAGTTAACTCAACTAATTGTTAAAATTCCAAAAAGGAATTGAAAATGTGACACAATTTCCTTGAGATTCCTTCAAATTTTAACAATTATTTACAACATCCACAGGAAGTCATGAAGTGGCACTATTCTAACCCAGCAACTACACGGAACATTTAAAACTATAAAACCAATGACACCTACCAGTTTCGATGCAAAGGAACTGTGGCACCGCGTTGAATGCCATCTGCATGCTCGGGGTGGTGAGGTACACGCACTGGATGCAGCCCGACGGCGAATGGAGCAGCTTTACACCAGCATCTGGGACAAAACATCACAAGCTTTTATTTAACTTGCATTGTATCTTAGGGTCAAATCTTGCAAGTTAAATTTGACCCACTTCCCGGTTTCTTATGAGGCTGAAAATTTGCATACGCCTTTAGTTCTGATGAATAATACAATAATATAGTACCATCGAGGTGGTCTGATGATGGAGACTCAGGGTGGTCATAGGAACTGCTAACTTACACATGATAAACCCGTCGTGTTGGGATGAAAAAAAAAGAAGTTGGCGGAAAGTGTCCCAAAAATTATTTTTTTGACAGAATCTTATTTAACACTTTCAGTATCCTGCATTACATGTATATTAATGCATTAGCTGTAATGCATGGACGTACCGACCTATGTCAGTGGTGAAAGCGAAGGACAGTTAAAGTGTTAATACAAATTTAGTAAGTAGACACGTGTCGTCTTTGTTCTTTAGGCAGTGTCCCACCGTCGACGACAGCCGTGTGAACAGCCAGCGATCAACTAATAACTATGTCTCTTTTACAGACACGGGATCAGGTCTCTGATGATGATGATGGTGTCTCACCGTAGTTGAGCTGAAGCTTGCGTACCACGAAGTCGTACTTCTGGTTGAGCCAGCGCACGGCGCCCGCGCCCGCGGCCACCAGCTGCTCCTCGCGGGTGATCACCGAGGGCTCCTCAGGCCTGCAAGCGTTGGATAGGAAGATAAAGCTAATGTTTAGGGTCAGATCTCGTCAAACGTCGTGAAATCGGAAGATATTGTAATGTTCAAGGTCAGAACTCGTCCATGGTCATCAAATCGGAAGATAAAGCTAATGTTCAAGGTCAGATCTCGTCAATCGTTGTCGTATCGGAAGATATTGTAATGTTCAAGGTCAGATCTCGTCAAACGTCGTCAAATCGGAAGATATTGTAATGTTCAAGGTCAACTTTACTTTACTTAATGTAACTTAGTTTTAGGTACTATTATGTTTTTATCATTGAAAAAATGACCTTCTGCTGGAGTTTTTTGCCGCGCTTCTTCTCCGCAATGATGGTCTTGTTCGAAGCGCTGGTAAACTCACCCTATATTACCGACGTGTAAAAGAGCCCTCATCTGACATACTTACTGAATAAATATTTTGAATTTTGAATTTGTCTCGGAATTGACGGTGACTATAGAATGATTATTTGTTCTTCAAAATGTACAATAATTGAGATTTTATTTTTTATATGTATTGAAATAAAAAAACAAACATTAGTCAGTTTTATTTGACTCAACATTAGTAACAGAACTTATGATCAGGTGTATAAAAGAGGTGATTGAGAAGTTTCTTCGTAATTCTAACATTACCTGTCACCAGTTTCCGATGACGGGTTCTCGATGATGGCAACCTCGTACTCTTGCTGGGTCTCCACAGGCTGGCTGTCACTCAGCTCATATTGCTGGTACGTATTCGGTTGCTCTTCCACTTGGTGCTGAAATGTTAAAAATGTCATAGTGAAAATTCAACACATTCACTGTCTCCATACAAAACGATCTGACAATGTCACAAGCCCAACTGTGCATTCAATATGGGTATGTGACCCCATAGTGGAAGCACGGACTCCTGGAAAATAGGTGGCACCCGGACAGGGGACGTTTTGGCGTTTTCTTTATGGTTAAACTGTTAGACCCTCTCGAGTTGGGAGCAGTGCAGTGCAGCAGGGTTCTGTCATGAGACCTGTCGTTCATAATTATTGAACATATTTATGAACGATTTCACAACTGCCACTGATGATGCAGAGAATGTGTTATCGTAGCAGTCGAAGATTATCTTCTCAGATTAAAACTGGTCAAGGTAACGGAACAGGTGGAATCCTGGTTCACAGCCAATGGCATGGCATTAAACATGGACAAAACATTGTGCATTCTGTTTATGTGGCAAGAAAGCACACAGCTTACTAATCTCCTGCAACGGCCAGGCTGTCCCTCAGGTATCCGCATATAAATCCGCATCCGCATTATTTTGCGCTAGGCAGACTTCACCATCCTACTATGGTTATTTTCATTCCATATTGTCAAACGGTGTTGACTGGGGTGACGAAGGTAGTCCGGGGACCACCCTGCTCAAGAACTATTTAAGGAAACCGGGATACTCACCTTACCGTCCCTATACATCCTGGTGGCCAAATATGTAAACCTGAAACAGTTTCCAATTCCCGGTACCGCGGTACAACTACTAGGAGGTACAGTGCGCTACACCCCTTAGACCCCACTCACCAAATCAAAACAATGCCTGCATACAGTGGGGGGATATACAACTGGTTGTGCCAAGAAATCGAAATCGCCAGTGACACAGCGTTAACTAATAGACTCAAAGCCAAACTGGCATCTGACGCCTGGTACTCTATTGATGACTTAGAGAGCTAAACATTTATGTTGCAGGAACTGGTTCGCAGACCCATGCAAAATTAATTGCATAAACTAATAGTAATTTATACCTATGTACCATGTGCATGATAGTAATAAAATAAAATAAGTAATATATATTATTTATGAATAACCAAGGTTATTCTTCATAACAAAGTAGCCTATGTTTTAATATGGTTATTTGATAGCAATGTAGGTATGGATTTTGTGGTCAAAAGTAAATGCACGTTAATTTATTTTGTACTTAATGCATTTTTAAGGAGTAACAAAGTAACACGCCCACACACACACACAAAATCTTTCGCATTTATAATATTAGAAGAATTTAGGTACTATAAATTTTACCAAACTGGAATAAGACTTTATTTGAGATTAGTCTATACAAATTCAGCGCTTAATCTAGGTATAAGACTTTATTCTCGTTTGGTCGAGTCCGCCCTTAGGGCGCGTACACATAGAACGACCGTTTTTACAGGATCCTTCTTTAGGGATCTTTTTACCTCGTTATCTTCTTTTTTACTAGATCCGAAATCGGGTATTGTGTGTGAACTCGCTCATACAACTACATACGCCTTCAAATAACCTGTAAAACAGATGGTTATGTGTACGCGCCCTTAGTCGTCATATCGGTAGTCACTCCCTTTCTAGCCATATCATCTTTCACACCATCTATCCATCGTTTCATTGATATTCCCCCGACTCGTATAGCCATCCCACAGACCACTTACCCTATAGACTCCGCTTCGGAACAGTTTGTCTAGTATCTCATTAAGCCAAAATGGCGGGCGCGGGGGGCGGAAAGTGCACCGTGATTGGCTAGTTCAAAGTCAACGAATAATCAAGTGTGCGCGTCGTGGTGCGCGCCAATAGAACCATGGCAACCAATTAGTGTTCTGTGAGCATAAGCATGGCTTACGGGGGCGCCTTTGTATGCGGAGTCTATAGGGTAAGTGGTCTGTGAGCCATCCACATTCATACTCAAAACTTTCCTGATGATATTGATCAAGATTATGTTATAATATTTGTGTTGATGAAATGCAACCCTCAAAAACTGAAAAACAAAAACCAACTTTACAAATTCGAATTTAGAAATAAGTAGAAAAAATAATAAAACATTAAAAAGGATGTGCATCCTGCATGGTTAGTTAAGAGCCTCGAAGCAAAAGTTTTTTTTTAATGAAGTGCAAAGAGTAATTACATCAAACTGGCTGGTGCCTCAAAATTATCTCACGTATCAGAATAAAGATGTATCAGATATTTTTGAGTCTAATGTTGGATAATAAAGACCCTAGGCTATAATGTTAAGTGTTAGTTTTTATATTTTGATATATAACAATATGTTTTTTATTTGTATTATCTTAACCTGTACAATACTTACTGTACTGTATGTAACCTAACCTATAACTTATAATGTGTGGTATGTCTGTAAATATAAGTTAGTTATAAATAAATAAATAAAAAACTTATATATTATTGCTGGTGACTACTATAAATGTTTGTTTGTTCCATCTTCATGGCACAGATATGATTATTATTTTTGAAAAGAATATAAATGTGGGTTTTAGTAAATTTTTTTATTCCAGAATTTTATTTTAGAGATCAAAAACAATGTCCATGACTGTCTTTTGTCGATTTTATGGGTCTTAAGTTATTTTTTTTATCCAAGAAAAAAATCTTATCCTTAATTTATAAGGAAATGATATATTGGACGCCATCACACATATATTAATAGAGAAATATATGGCTTCAATTAAAACATGTCAGTGTCAAACTTGCAGGCAGTGCGCGGTGGCTCTCAATGGATCCAGTCTGAATTCACTCAAGACCACCTAAGAAATAACTGTGCCAAGTAGTGCAAGTAATTCTTAGGCAGTAAGACAGTGTAAACATTCATAAGTGAAATTACTGGGTACACTACGTAATTCCAAAGAGTTGTAATTCCAAATTGATCAAAATTCCAAATTATCATAATTTCACACACAATTTTTTGATAGAAGACTTAACTTTTGTTATCAATTATAAATCAAATCTAACCTAACCTACTTATTACAATTTATTATGCATTTAATCTAAAATAGCTCCAGTGTAACATAGTTTTCGAAAATATGAAATTTTGGAGAAATAAATATTCGAAAAAAATAAATTCAGAATTTAAAGGTGTTCCCAAAATTACTTGTATTGACTTACCTTCATATTTACCTTTCTCTGAAGCGAGTTGAATGCTGTCTGACTTTAACTTCAGTTCTAGAGCAACAGGCACAATTTAGCTGTGTTTTTCTAACTTTCAAGTTAGAGTAAGACAGCCGTCAACTACTAGACAGTGAGTATAAACATACTAATACAGTAAGGATAAATCTTGAAAATATACTTTTAATACAGAACAGTAACGGTTTAACGCCAATTGGGGGTCAACTTACATTGCTGACTTCGGCAGTTCCCTGCACAAACGTAGCGCCTTCTTCTTCCGGTTCTCCTTTCACATCATATATTGTCTCTGCCATCACAATCCTACCAGATGAGTCCATAGTCCACATTCCACCGAACGCGAAATTAGAAGGATTGCCACTCTGCTCATACAGGATCACAGTGTTGGGGCCGAGTTGCACTGGCTCTCCCTTCATGTTCACAAACACTGGCTGCTCGAAGTTACCCTCCACCAGTTGCCCCGTGTGCACTATCTGCTGCCCCTGCTCAACAGGGACCTCCACGACTTGATTTACTACCTCTACTTTGTCTTTCTCCTCGTCCGCTTTCGCGCGGCTCACCATGACTTTTTTCTTTTCACTCTCCCCTGTATCATCACTTTTGCGCTTTATCACAGTTTTCTTTTTATTTTTCTTGTCCATTTTTATTAATTACACTATAAAATTAAACTAAAACGCGTATAGAATACGCTGGGACGTATTAATAATTAAACATTTAGGGAGCAAATAAACTATAGTAAACACCAGTACGCCGCACCCATTTAACAACATTTTTCAAAATGTATTTATTGTCCTTATGACTGTCAAATACACTATTTTAAACAACTCCGCTAAATACAGCCCTGATAACAACTGAATACTTGTTTGATAACATGAAATTCAGCCGAACCGATGCATTTAAGTGCGAAAGGGACAACTCGACTCAAAGAGACGCCATTTTTAACACGGGTGAGAATCTGCCTCATTCACTCTCCGACATTAGTTTTTGACAGCTTGACTTGGTCCGCAAGTTGTTTCATAAAGCATCCATTCAATTCATTCATACAGATAGAATGATTTATAGTAGCGGAATAGCAAGCTTTCTGAAATTGTTTAATCTGTGATTATTTTTATACATTCATTCGCTTATATATATTCATTTCTTTCAATGGTTTTTTCCGTTAGCTTCTTGTTTACGAAATTAGAAATTGAATTTTTCAATTCGATTTGATTATTTTAATGCCGTTTATAAATACAATGGTGTCAATGTTATAAATAGAAATACCAAGTGCACCACAAGTGATAAAAATTAGAGCTAGAAAAAAGCAGCAAGAGAAATTTGTAAATTAATGATGGTGTCAGCAAACCACGCGTTTCAGTGCAAAATTCCAAACAGTTATTTTTGCTCGTGTATATGTAATAGGTAAGTGTATTCTTCTTCTTTGTTATATTTTATTCCAGTGATTTACCACTCTTAACTTGTAGAACGCATGAACAGTCTTATGCATACCTTATGTAGGTACCTACTTACTGAACCCAATTTTGTAGTAGCAAATGTTACTGTGAAACATGATGTCTAAAATGAATAAAATGCATTGTTTTCACATTCTTTAATTAATTTTAGTAAGTGTTCGAAATTACCACCCTTTCTTTTCAATACAATATTCAACACGTTTAGGTAACTATCTTGATATTGCATTTTGTTTCATTGAAGAATATGAAAACAATGCATTTTATTCATTTGAGACATCATGTTTCGTAGTAACATTTACTGCTTAAGACCTACACAATCAATATCTGAATGGAAAAAGTGTTAGTTTTTTTTCTCAAAACATCCGGGTTCGCTTCCCGAGCTGCATACTGTTTTTTTTTCAGTGTATAACTATGAATGCAGTTTTTCTTGTTATTAAAATCGATGACATGGTTCCTAAGAACAGACCTTCATGTCTTATAGTTTCACACTTTCGCATACTGACCAATCTAAATGAGCCACCCTGTATTTTTAACTGATGTCAGTGTGAGTCCCGTAGCAAATTCTATCATGAGGCCTTTCATAGGTTTGGTTTGGATAGGTCCTTAGTTAATATATTTTGTTTTGAATTTTTTAGGTACTTTATTTTGAGTTGGAAACCATACTGCTGTCATCAACAATGATCAAAGCCCAGCTGAAACTGGGGCACCGGGGAGCTGGTTTATGTGGAATGACAACATCATCATATTGTGGTCCCTGCGCTTGTGTGTGCTGGATTTTTTCCTAGGTAATACAATGACTAGTATTTTAAAATGTATAGTAGTAACATTTTTATAACTCATAACTGTTTCTGCACCTCCATCTGCGCTAATAATAAAACGTAACCTATGTTACTCAGGGTTTTGTAGCTTTATAATGGCAAAAGAAGTTATGAAATTGGTCCAGCAGTTTTTAAATTTATTCATTAATAACCAATATCTATCTGAATTTCCGATCCCTGTTAATATTAGTGTAGATTTTGATTTTATCCAGAAATGGTGACGATAGTATTCCAAGTTACTGCTATTTGAAAGCCAAACCATGTTAATTTATAAAAGCCAAAAAATTACAAAGCTAAAGAAATGGAAAGTATGTTTGTTTGCTTGTCTCACTGTAATGGTCCTACACTTCATCCAACTGATGTGAAATTTGGTAAAGAGATAGTACCCAGAGTGGGACATAGGATACTAAACTATGCCAGTAAGGTCCAGTAGCAAATTCAATCAGGAGGCCCTTAGTATGTTTGAGTTTCTTAGCTAATTTATTGATTAAAATTTTTTAGGTACTTATATTTTGATCTGGAAACCTTGCTGCTGCCATCTTCAATGATCAAAGACTAGCTGAAACTGGGGTGAACGTTCCATGTATCATGACAAGATCCGTGACATTTGGTTTCTGCCTACATACTAGCATGTAATGCTACTGCTAATTTAGGTAAGACAATGACTAGGTTTTACCTAACTGCCCTATGGAGGTTTATGTTTAACGAGCGTACATATTAAGAGAGAGAGAGAGAGAGTATGTATGGCTATTTCTGTGCCCTTGCGTGCAATGTGTGTATGTATGTTGATCTGTCTGGGTCAAATCTTGTAAGACGATTTTCACGACGACGACGACGACGACGATGATGACGACGACGATGATGACGATGATGATGACGATGATGATGATGATGATGATGATGATGATGATGATGATGATGATGATGATGATGATGATGATGATGATGATGAATTGATGATGATGCGTATTTCAAAATAAACTAGCAAAATTCTTATTTTGATTTATCAATACCTCCTAATATTATTATTATATTATGGTTTGTTTGTTTGTTACGCTTTCACAGTAGAGATATCCTCTATACCAAAAATTTATTCAAATTAATACAATACAATCCCTCTATGCTAGTAATTACACGGTTGTACCCACAACCCCACACGGGAACCCAACAATGCGAACATTTCTGCTTGGAGGTAGGTTAAATAAAATAATAAATAGCAGGGGACAATGAATGTCACACCAATTGACCTAGTCCCAAACTAAGCACTAGGCTTATTTTACTATGGGTACTAGACAACGATATAAATACTTATATAGAGAAACATATACTATTTAAATACGTAGAAACCATCCATGACTCGGGAACCAATAGTCGCGCTCATCACACTTACCGGGATTCGAACCCATGACCGCTAGATTCGTAGGCAGGGTCACTACCTACTAGGCCAGCGCGTCGTCAAAAGGCTAAGATAGTGCTAGTGATCCGCAAGGACAGGACCCTTAACTTTCAAGGTTTTAAGAAGTATAATAGAACATATTAAGTTTTATTAAAAGTTACTTTGAAAGTAAGTAACTTATTTTTTAAATATTCTATATTTATAATATACAACAAAGACGGGTTAGTTACACCATTCATAACTCAAGAATGGCTGGACCGATTTTTATGATCTTTGATTTGTATGATAGTTGTGAGTCCGCGTTGAACCATGAAGATACGATTTAATACCTTAACTTATTACACAGGGGGTTTGTTACATAATTTTCACAAAATCATTATTTCCGTGAAGCGATATTTCTTTTCGCATTTTTTCCCATTCTTAATTTGACCCAATGATATTTTTTCCTGTTCGGTTTTATTACCGTCGCTTTTATTCTCGTTCGTCTTTTTACCGTCGCATTTGTTCCCGTTCGATTTTATCCCAGTCGCACTTATTCCCAAAATTAATTACATCGTAATGTAGGTAGGTTTAGGTTATGTTACTTTTGCAGCAGGCCCGGAGGGCCAAATAACCCAGAAATAAGAGCTCCGCCATAGCGGAGCTCCGTCGACAGGTGTCAAATTTGATTTTTGGAATTAGAAAAAAACGACAGTGACAATATGGTACCAGGAAAAGAAGCGACTGGATAAAAATCGCAAGGGGAGAAACACGACTTTGAAAATATGGTGCCAGGGAAAAGGCTTCTGGTAATTACCGCTTTCGGGAATAAATGCGAAAGGAAAATTTACTTCAAAGAAAAAATGCGTTTGGGAAAGTCATCTAACAAATCACACAGGGCACTTATAATTCCGGAAGTTGGACAGCTTTCCAGGGCATTGGGATAAATGTATTATTTATATTAAAAACCTGTTTGTATGCATGTATGTTCTGATGACGATCCTAAACGGTGTTAGTATGTTAATGTTATAATTAGATTACGTTTCTGATGATCTCAATATTACCTTTTTTAACCGACTTCAATCAATCAATCAATCATTTATTTATTTGCAGAATACATACTTCAAAAAAAGAGGGAGGTTCTCAATTCATCAGAATGACCAGTGTTTTTGTATGTAAGTTTCCTAATTACTGCAATCTGAACTGGATTGAAAAAAAAAATGTTTGAACGGGATCTGATCATGGGACTGGAGAAATCGATTAAAAAAAGAAATAGTAATATAAAGTGAGGGCAGGTCTTTTAGAAATTTTCATGCGTATGATATTACGGATAAGTATGAAATTCAAATAATGTATTGTTTACGATAAGATTACGGTAACTTTCAATGTTACGATTGTAGCGTCGTGCGTCAAAATCGGGCCATCCATTTAACGATTACTAACATTTAGGTCTTATTTTACAGATGGGCCCTTTCGGATACACTTCGACCCATTAGGATCTTTTGTGCAGTTACCGTCTTACACATACAGTTGTTCGATCGTGCAGGTTTCCTCACGATGTTTTTCCTTCACCTTAAGAGCATCGAGTAATGCACCTAAGTTAGAAAAACTCGTTGGCACATGGTGACCGCGGGGGTTCGAACTCGGTACCTTACGATCACGAGTCGACCCCCTGAGCCACTAGGCCACCGACGCTCTAAACGTATAGGTAGATGAAGAAAGGTGTTCCTACTTCTTGAGCAATCTGGTAAAAAGAGAGGTTCTGTGTTTGATACGTAGGTATGCATGTATGTGTGTTTCTTAGTTATTGCCTCCTACTATTCAACTCTTTATGCCATACATACATTTGAAATACAGGTGTCACCATTCACTTCAATCTTTTTCAGCTGTGGAAACTTTTCAAAAAGTGTTGTCAAGTGTGGCATAGTCATACTGGCATCTAGACAAGTTGTAACGCTAAGTTCTGAAGGTTCAAAACAATTATGCATTAAATAGAGTTAATAAATAAATCTTACACACTCAGCTGTCCATATTTGCAGGTTTACTGTGAATAACATACTTAGTAGGTAGTATAAACACATGTGTACATTTCATGTCCACTGCTGCGGTTTGAATGTACCTTTCCATCGCAAGAGAGTCAGCACCCTAGTAACCGATTAGACCACCGACGCTCCTCAGGGTTACTCTTTAACCTACTACCTGTTACATATGACTTACCTAGCCTTTCACCGGCCAGCCTAGACCGGTTCATTTTAATGGTTCATGGAACGAAACTGTCAAATGATTTTAGGTCGAAATGGGTGAAAGTCAGTTGAATTCTGCTGTCAGGTGTGGCAAGCTGGTTCGGGCATTTTCATGTATAGTTTCATTTATTTTTCACAGATAGAGAAGACGAAGGTTGTTAACTTCACCCAACCGATGAGTAAATGAATATGTGCAACTATGAAATTCATAGCGGGACTAAGTAAGTAGTACTTGAAATCATATTTTTAGCTGTTATGATACTTGCTTTCCCCTCAAGCTGTCAATACTTTAACCAGAACTCCGTCTAGGCTTCTGCTAACGAAATGGCTCATGTGCCGTGACTACCGGGAGACCGAAGACTTATAATACGGTACAGCCATTAACAAAAATTGATAGCGATGATGAACACATGTCATAATTTATATTCAACCTTTTTGATCAATTAATCGATTTGTTGCGTCTTCTATTTTCGAAAACTAGTGTGGTAGTGTGGCATGATCATACTTACAGCGATTCATCTAGACAAGTTGTAACACTAAGTACTGGACGATTAAAATATATATATTAGATAGTGTACTTAATTCATTTAGTAGATAATTTATTGAATAATTAGTAGAGTAATTTAGAACTTGATTATGCACAAATTGTATCATATAATTTATTATTATTGTATGTTTCTTCTGTCATCTTATCTTGCACAGATGGGCCCTTTTGGATATACTTTGACCAAGTACTTCAGACAATATACTTACTTAGTAAGAAAAAATCTGGTGTACATAACTTGATACCGCTAGTGTGGCCTACAACTGATGATATGATATGACCTTTTATTTTACTTATTCCGTAAATATTGTTAGTATAAAATTAACTTAAACATAACCTTCACAAAAGATACAATATGCAATGTTACATTCTGAATATAACTTCTAAGATATTGCGAATTTAGTGAAGTCAAGCAAAAAAATACACTGGTAAACATCTTAGCCTAAAAGTGCAAAATGTGGTTACAGAATTGTTAACAAATTATTGGAGTTGTTGGTAATTCTGTAGCTCTGCCTACCACACTCTGGGAATAAAGGCGTGAGTTTATGACGTATGTATGTAAGCAAAAGCGAGCCCTTTGTTTCCCATAATTTTATTTCGTCATAATGTCATTCTTGACATAATTATTGATAATTATGGAAATAGAAGTATAATAGGTTTGACTACTATGTGTGTATGTGTGTGTTTGTCTGTCTGTCTGTCTGTCTGTCTGTCTGTCTGTCTGTCTGTCTGTCTGTCTGTGCGTCTCTCTGGGGCACCGTAGACCCTAAACAGGTGAACCGATTTGGATGTAGATTTTTGGTGTTCCGTAGGTACCTCAAAAAAAGAAAAACGGAACCCTTATAGGATCACTGTTCGTCCGTCCGTCTGTCTTTCAAGACCCTTTATCTCGGGAACGCAAGTGTATTTTTTGGGATTCCATACCCCAAGATCAACGGAGCCCTGTTACAAGCCTAGGGTGACACTTTTAAATCGCAATGTGTTAGGATAACATTCTTAACCTGCCTGTTGCACAAAAAAAAATGCGAATTTAATCTTTGTACTGAAATTTTGCAAGATTTAGTATACTGAAAAACTATATGTATTATTCTGTGTTTAAAGGGGTTCCAGTGTCTGCGAGCATCCACAATGAAATCACCAGGCCCAGCAATGAAACCATTTTTGATTGTCGACTGTAAATAACATGAATGGTATCTATCTTTCATTTTTACTATTTTTGATAAGTTTTTATAGTGAAACCTATTATTACCTATATAGTATTGTTAGGCGATGGGCTTGCAACCTGTCACTAATACACTGGTAAACATCTTAGCCTAAGTGTGCAAAGTGTGGTTACAGAATTATCAACAAGTTTTTATAGTTGTTGGTAATTCTGTAGCTCTGCCTACCCCACTCTGGGAATAAAGGCGTGAGCTTATGTATGTATGTATGTAACGATGTTTTTGTAAGAGATTTTGAGCTTGTCATGTCGAAAATATATTTTAAAATATTAAGATACAAAGGTCGCATTATATTAGAATAACATTTTCTTACTTGTCGGTTGCACGAGTTGCACAGAATAGTTAAAGTATGACACCAAATGGGACTAATATATGAAAAGTTCAATGTATGCTATTAAAATTTGCAATATTTAGTATACTGAAATACTATGTAAATTCAAATTCAAATGATTTTTTAATATTATTATATCACTAGGCCCAGCAATGAATAACCTTTTTGATCTTCGACTACAAATAACATTAATGGTATCTGTCTTTCATTTATACTACATTTTGGTAAATTTGTATAATGAAACCTAATATTACGTTACAACGATGTTTTTGTAAGAGATTTTGAGGGTATCACGTTGAAAATATGTTTAAAAATATCAAGATGTGTATCTTGATATTTTTAAACATATTTTGGCCACAATTTAGTAGTTCTATGTAGAACTATCTCTTTCATTCGTCGACCTAGCGTGTCGATCAAATTAATCCATTGGCCTTCGCTTTCGGTTTGACGAAATAACGTGATATGTGGTGTGTGTTGTTTATACGTCTACTTATGTCGACATTTTGTTTTTTTTCCAGAATCAATGGATGACGAGTGGCCAGCCCAGCACGCTAAATTTTCTACATTAGTTTTAATTTATGTTTAAGATCACGTCACGGGTTTATTATGATTTTCAACATTTCTAAATTTTTGTCTCTCTTTGGTAGAAAACGTTATGAGCCCATGACAAGTTTTATATTTGAGGGGTATAAGATCAAAGACAGCTTAAATCTACATATTTATGTGTAGGGTTAAGCTTTGATTATATACCGCAAATGATTTAATTTAATTTTATTAAAAGTACGATTAAAGTGGTGGAATAGTTTGTTAGGAATTTTCCCACTGGCCACCGATATCATAATAATTATTAGATAATTTCACTGCATATATGGCCCTTCACTGGTTCACCACTTTAAAACCACTTTACGAGTTTAGTGTCACTATTACCGAGGCCCGTTTTACGAAATCAGGACCTAATTGTACTGGGTAAAACGGTATCGCCCTTGACATCTTATGGGTATTGTTTTTAACTTAGCCGCCATAGCTGTCATGTAAATAAGAGCTATCAAACCGTGGAGAATACGGAAAAACGTTAAGAACAATATGATTTTACCGTGTAGAATATAGGCCCTGGGCCTTTATTCAAATCTGTAAAACAATATTGCTTTTGACGTGTTGTATTAACGTTACTACAGCTCTTATTTACGGTCACGAGCGTTAATTTGGGACCTCTTTCAAGAAATATATGCTTGAAGTCGTCAATGTCATTAGAGATCTCAATTCATTAGTACAGATGTAGTGAATAATCCTTTCTCATCGTATTTTGTCGGATTAGTTTGTATTTATCTAGTTTTCTCAATTAGCTTCATTACCTATCAATAAGCCAACTGAGAAAGCAAGATAAATACGAAGTTATCCGACCAAAAACGATGGGAAAGGATTATTCACTACATCTGTAACTTTTACGAAACTCAACCTTATTGTTGTGGAATGTCAGATTGACTTTGGACCTAAGGTGGGTACCAAATTTAATCTTGTGACTGTACTTGAGAGTAATGGCGGCCGAGTTAAAAACTACCATAATGACATGTGTTAAAAGCATTATTGTTTTAGCGTGTTGTATAGAACCCATTGTAACTTGTATTAGTGGAATTCTCTTTTTAATGCATATTGTTAAAGTCGCTCAGCGAGCTATGGAGAGGGCTATGTTGGGAGTTTCTCTGAAGGATCGGATCCGTAATGAGGTGATCCGACAGAGAACTAAGGTTATCGACGTAGTCCATCGAATTAGCAGCTTGAAGTGGCAGTGGGCCGGCCATTTGTGCCGCAGAACCGATAATCGCTGGAGTTGTCGTATTCTTCAGTGGAGACCGCGAATCGGCAAACATAGTGTAGGACGCCCTCAGACTAGGTGGAGTGACGATCTTCGCAAGGTGGCTGGCAAGAGCTGGATGAGAGTGGCCACGAATCGTGCTCGTTGTCGTGCAATGGGAGAGGCCGATGATGATGATGATGATGGTGTTGATGTTGAAAAGAGATTTCCGCTTGTAATACAAGTTACAAGGTTTCGCGAAACGGGTCCAAGGTTTTATTATTTTCTAGATATGTGAATTAACAATTTAACTAAAAGCTTTGATAGGATTATGGAATAAGTTTGAATGTATCTCTAGCAATATAATGTTTTTGCATTGAATTGTATAAACAATATAAGAACGATGATATTTTCATGCATTGCATTGTATAAATGAATATTTATGTAAAAAGTAAATGGAATAATATGAATATTGAACAGCCACAGAACAACATTTTAAAAACGACTACTAAATCGCTCTTCACTTATTAACCTGTTCTGTTTTTTTTTGATCTTCTTATGAAGAGGTAGAAAATTGCTATTGGATAATTCCAGACTAGGCCTTATTTTATTTTGCAAAACTAGGTTACGAGACTTTATATTCTTGTGGACAAATTTATGTAAGCTCACAGCAACATACTCAGATATTTATCATTTAATACATTGCTGTGCTTTCGTGTTATTAAAACTTAGGTTAGATTACCTTACCTTAAAAAAAGATTAACTTACGTTAACTTGGTCTGTTGCTTATTCCTTCATAGTTTTACTTCTATTATTTGGAATTGGTTTTATGATACTCTTACCTTAAGTTTATTATTGTCATTGTTATGATGGTTTATTTGAAAAAAAAGACTGACTGTTGAGGTTCTTGCGGCGATTCTTCTCAACAGTGGTCTCCTCTTGCGAAGCGCTGGTAAATTCCTTGCACAATAAAGATATTACATTTCATAAAGTCTATAATTTCTACTGTAACGTGTTGTGCTATGTTGTTTTATGGAGTATGTTTCACTATGTCTTGTTTAAAAAAGCGTATTAATATTCCGTCCTTGTATTCATATTTTATTTATAGAAGACTGAAACATGCTTTATCTTTAGCATATTGCTTGCGGAAATTAAAAGTTTGTTTTCGAATTGATCGAAGTTAACTAATTTGTACTTATCGATGAAGTGTGTACATACAATTTAATCGATGAGTGCGAAAAAGTTAACTTCGTTCAATTCGAGAATGAACTTCATTATGAACATTTGCTGTCAAAATTTAAATTCCCCGCCATTCCGCCATTTTTATTTGAATTTTATTGCCCACTAGCGCTACCGGTTCCGTAGTCTGTTGCGTACCTGAACTACCACTAATGAACTGTCAGTTCTATGGTTGATTCCTATCTGTCTTTAGACATATCCTATAATCTGTGATTTTTAATCGCCACACAGATATATTTTTCTATTAATGTTGCCAGGGTAATTGACAAAGTATTACCCCTCACTCAGCGTGCTGCGTGACATACCCTTATAATCAGTGCTCAACTCAAGCTGTGCCAGCGCATCGAAATAATAAGTACTTATTATTTTGATGGCTAAGCGTGATTGAATGACTGAGAGTTAGACTTTTACTATAGAACTAAACGAGCTGGACCACCACGTACGGCGTATTTCTTTTTTACTGGAAGAGCTTTGATAACTTATTATTACGTCAAGTTTATTAGCTTAACGTCATTGACCTTTGCACGGATTTGGCTTTGTGGGCTACGATCTGTGCCTACGATGTAGTTATTGCATTCTGCGCATCGTGTAAGTCCATCCCAGATAGACGGCCGAGTAAGTACGCGTACTTAAAGTTCAACGACCTTTTTCGCCTGTAAGGTCGCCGAGCCATAAGTACGGCGTACTTACTCGCCCATCTATCTGGGATCTGGGACTGGGACTTTATGTATAGCTCGACGCTTTGATAGATATCACAGATACGATGAAAACGACGAAGAAGATATTTAATATTCATTTTTTAGACAAATTATAATTTTCATAGTATGTATAAAAAGACTGCTAGTCTGATCCTGATGTGAGTGATGGATGAGTCGTGTAGCTTTGACTTTGGGGAAATAAAATAAAACACACAATTATACCTACAAACAAAGGTTACTTTATTCACAAAAATACAAACTCAATGGGTACCCTTATTATATGCTTAATTTATTTCAAACTTAATATGAACACAACTATGTATTTTGGAGCATGAATATTTTGCACTATTATTAATAATAATAACTCAAAACGATTCTTGTGGTGACAATTAGTGACAAACTGCCATCTCGTAATGGTTTTAGAAAACCAATCTTTTTTTAATGTAAGCAAACTATGAACTATGCAAACGAGTGCTTAAGGAAGTTAATATTTTCGAAAATGAGTAATTTAAGAGTAATTTTCAAAGAAATATAGCATAACTTCGTGTTAAGCCTTGCTTTTGGACAAGCCATGTTAAGCATAGGATTGTAGGTTAAAATAAAAGCGAAATTATTTAATAGATGGGTAAAAATACTTGAAAAAAATATGAGGGCTCTGTTTGAATTGTACTGGCAACATTTGTTTTTGCCTACTGTGGTGGTTGCCACCAAAGACTACTATTGTACACTGGATATTGCCACTTCAATATTGTAGTTCTATGTCACACTGCCAAACTCCTTTTTGCCAAACTAGACCTTACGTTACGATTAAAATAATTGATAATTCTATAGCCCAAATTGGAAAGAAAAACACATTTTTACAATAAATAAACAATAAACTTACGTGCTACTTTTCTTATGGCAGGTATTTGTTTTACACTCAATTACATTCATGTAAAATACATACAATCTTTCAATACTTTAAACTTGGCTTAATAATAAATAAAAAAATACTGTCATAAATTTAAATGCACTGCTGTTATACATATAAAAATAGCTGGCAACCCTACCTGTAAATATATCGGATGTGTACAATACACATAGAAAATGATGGTTTCAATATGGAACTAAACTTAATAGACAATGAATTTAGTCACCAACGCTGATATGATCAGAGTCATGATCGAATAGAAGCTTCTGTTAGCGAAGCCAGGGACAGGGATGTTGGATCCAGCCCCGGTACAGGTCTGTAAATGCTGGAACAAGTTGATGTAGTTCCTGGCTTGGTCGTTGGCGGCCGTGCTTGTAGGTTCCGAGAAGCCTACGGCTGTGTTCTTGAAGAGAAGGTCGTTAGTTCCATCGAAAGGAGAGAATATCTCAAGGTTCACGTGCTGCGTGCTCAATACAACGTTGTAGCCGAAGTATTTCTCAAGCGTGTCCAAGAGACTGCTAAGGCTGTTGAATACGGGGTCGTTCCTGGAAAAAAGAAAAAAGTTACTTATTTTATAGAGAATCGACAGAAACTCGGGTGCCGCTTAGGGGCTTTATCGATTGAGGTGGAATAGAAACTAGACTAAGTACACAATGTTGAAACAATCAAGTTAATTCCTTAGGACATGTCTTGACTTGAAACCGCCTCTAGCCGTTTAGGTGTAATTTTTTTTAAACGTGTGGAGACAAATTTTGACAGTTTACGTATTTGTTTTATAATAAGGATTCGTGTAATTTTGAATCTTACAGCTTACAAAAATATTTTTTTTTTCGGTAATACTGTCAAATATTTAAGAATAAAGTCAAAGTCAAAAGTCAAAGTCAAATGCATTTATTTGATTAAAATGTGGTACAGATGGTTGTTGTCAATGCGATAAAATTTAAACTGTCAATTAAGTATCCGGGCATTCCGGGCCCGTATCATGGTTACTTTTATCGCGGTAGATAAAGCATCCGTCAATCTCGCATATAGACATACTGGTCAGAAAGTGAAAGATGTTTATCCACGTTTATCCACATCGATGAACGACGATTCAAATAGAGACTTGTTAGAAATTACATCTTTCTATGACGTATTTTGAGACGGAACTCAAATCTAATAATTAAATTAAATTAAATTAAATTAAATTAAATTTTGCGGGTGGTAGGACCTTGTGCAGGGTCCGTCCGGATCGCTACCACCATCTTATCCATTAACCTACCGCCAAACAGCAGTGTTCGTATTGTTGTGTTCCGGTTTGGGGATAAGACAGCCGGTGAAATGACTAGCATAGAGGCATTCCATCTTAGTCCTCAGGGTTGGCAACGCGTTTGCAGTCTTAGGATTGCATTGCAGTCTTGTGAATGCGAATGTCTATGGGTCACAGTTTCCACTTACCATCAGGTGGCCTGTGTGCTCGTTTGTCTTCTCTATGCCATAAAAATAATTAAAAAATAATAATAATAATAATGCGGTCGTAAATGTACCTACCTACTACACTCATAGAATGATTCCATTTTGTTTATTGTATTAGAGATTATTTTGTTAGTACGTGTGCGTTACTACTGTGTCTACTTGAACCCTTCCACAGATTAAGAAATAATCGACAATCGTCGCATGGGACGCGTTTTAAAAAAAATATTGTTAATAATGTTAATGTACTTTTGACGGCTTAAGAGCATTCATTCCATATAATTCTGTCAAGCTGACAACGTCTTAAATAACCTTTTTTGTTTTCTTATTAATCACAAACTTAATTCAAAATAATTTAGATAATATTCTCAATTAGGTCACTAAACACAAATCAGTGTTAAAACAATTATTATTGCAATTAAAAAGCTACTACGCCAAAAAAGAATGCTAGAAATATTTTCTTAAAAACATTAAATAATAGAAACTAATCAGTTTTAACTTGATAGCTATTTCAGACGTTGGCAGTTTAGAAGGTCCACATGGAATGAGTTTTCTTAAATACGTACACGTATTTTGGCCGCAGTGACGGTGGGGGTTTGTTCGGACCATTGCTGGGCTTCCCCGGCGGCTTCGGGCGTACAATAGAGCCCCTTAAAAGACAAAACTACAGTATGACACGGTTACACAGAACACGTAATTAAATTATATTTTGAAGAATTCCTTAATTCTTAGCTTGTTGCTTGCTGTTACTCGTAAATACACAAAAAAACAAACATGGCTCTGACTAAGCTTTGAATTTATAACGTTGCGTCTATTAAAGAACATTTTAAAAAGAGCTGGCCACCCTACAAACGTCACTTTGACAGATTGTCATTAGTGTCATAGTCATTCCGACAAGAATGCTACGCTACGCGTCATTCAGCATTTCAGCTTGGGGCAGTGTTCTACAGATGAACATATATACCTAACTTAGATCTAATAAACTTACCTTCTGGTCAAGACCTCTGAATCGACAACGAAAGCGAGCAAACAGGCGTCGTCGACATTGATTCCGGTGTTGACAGCCAGCGTGTTGTTCCGGCAGAGAACGCGGAACTGGTTGGCGTCCAAACCCAGCTGGTTCAAGATGGCTGCGGGGAAGCAATATCGTTAACCTTTGTCGAGAGATGTAGGGTTGTGCACTCATTCACTGAGCAGATCGCTCCAAACTAGTACAATCGCCCGAATGTACTTGTTCGGTCTTTTAGTTCTCTTCAGAATAAAGTGAATTAGTATTTGTTACCTGGTAGATTCTGAGTCTCGACGAAGGAGACATGTGCGTCGGAGTTGTTCAGGCAGGACACCGAGCCGTTGTTGCCGAAGTACAAGTTGTTGGCGTAGTTCCAGTCGCACGTGACTGCGGAATATAGGTTAATTAACTGTTTGAAAACCATAACATACTTTGACAGCCGAATATTTAAACAGACCAACTTATCTTCATAAGTCATAGCTAAAAAACATAGGGTTCCGTACCGCCACGCAATGGACATTTATTATTTACCGTTTTGAATTCGATTCCGAATCCGTGAGTCCAACTCGCTGTTGATAACGCTGAACGAGGAATAACCGTGGTTGGGTCCATCTGTCATTGTGACATTTGAATTTGACAGATAAGGACAAAGCGCGGTTATGCCACGCCACGGTTATTCCACGTTTATAAGTAAGGCGGTTAATGGCGCTCGTCTCCAAGCACAGACCACTTACCCTATAGACTCCGCATACAAAGGCTCCCCCGTAAGCCATGCTTATGCTCACAGAACACTAATTGGTTGCCATGGTTCTGTTGGCGCGCACCACGACGCGCACAGCGCACACTTGACTATTCGTTGACTTTGAACTAGCCAATCACGGTGCATTTTCCGCCCCCCGCGCCCCGCCATTTTGGCTTAATGAGATACTAGACAAACTGCTTCGAAGCGGAGTCTATAGGGTAAGTGGTCTGTGTCTCCAAGTAAATAGGTACTTACAGTTAGTGGTGGCGTTGGTGGAGCGGCAAGCGGTGCAGAGAGGGGTCGCGTCATATGTCTGCGAGAAACACGGCAAAATATTAGGACAAAATTCAAATTCAAATGCAAAATATTTATTCATTAAATAGGCCACATGAGGGCTCTTTTACACGTCGGTTATATAGAGTGAGTCTACCAGCGCTTCGGACAATACCATCATTGCGGAGAAGAAGCGGCGCAAGAAACTCCAACAGGTATTTTTTTTCAATCACATAATAATACTTAAAAGTAAGTTACATTAAATAATAATAACGTAATAAAGTAATAAATAATAAATTCTTAAAACTACCAAAAACAAAACTATTAGGTACTAATGTAGATTGTGTAAAACAACACGACGAGGTCTCTACGTTAAAAGTCATAATTAGAATAATTAATTGAACAACAAGTGCGAAGTCCAAGTCTTGGGAGCCTTAGTATCTTACTAGATATGGGACTTATAAAAAAAATAGCTTTGCCAGGTATTGAATTCCAGTATTGCTGATTGCATTGCTCCCCTACTATACGCTTTTGTTAAGACTGCGCCGAGCGTACGCCGGATGTACGGTCGAGGAAATTGATTCCTAGACCATTTTGGACTATGCCAAAGTGACGCAATCAATCAAAACGTAAGTGACTTCTAATGATTTTATTTACAGTGTCACTTTGACATAGTCCGAAATGGTCTACGAATCAATTTCCTTGACTGTACAGTGGCGCCCTCATCGCCATTATTGTGTTTTCTAATAAATTATAGTATTTTCTTGAAATTGGGCGGTAGGTTTTTTTACTACTAATGAAAACACAACTTTTAGAGTATATCATATAGTTTAATAACAATAAAATTCACCTTCGAGTTAATAACTTAACAAAAAAAATTGGCCACCTTTTCCCGTTAAGCTGACTACTCAAAGGGTAATTGTTATTAAAGTTTGTTACGTATCCCATAAATTGTATTTTTACTTGCGCTACAAAAATGTATCGTTTGATTCCAAGGAAACTCTGTAGTTAATTAGAAAACACAATAATAATAATGAGGGCGCCACTGGACGCTCGGTGTACGCTCGGCGTAGTATTAAGAGATTAAACCAGAAGACAGCGTAGTGCACGTACCGTTTCAGAGATGGCGTGGGCGGCGTCCGTGGCTCCCGGAGCGCAGGCGCCCTCGAAGAACTCCCCGACGACCTTCGTGTAGTCGCACTCCGAGGCACTCAGCACTTTGTTGTTCTGCGCAGCCTCCACGAATGCCACGTACGCTGGGGAGAACGTTTTTTTATAACACGCTATGTTTTAGTTTTAAAGTTGTCAAATAGGTTCGAATTTTAATTTGGACAGGTGCTTATGCCTATCTTTGGTGAAAGGCTGTTTTATTTCGCTTCTAGCCTTCTGTGGTACTTCTGTGGTATCTCGGCAAAGAGAAGTTTGATAAGACATATTCTCAATGGAGGTAACTTAATTAATCAGCAGTTTTTTGGTGCCTAATAATTGGATCTCACTCCGACCATTGCCCTTATTTTTAACCAATCTGTAATTTGTACTTTCTCTTTCACTTTCTAAGAGTAGCATCAAATCACCTGATTTGGCCCTCTGCCTATTCTGCCGACAATTTTACCTTTCATCGAATCGAAGCGGATGGCTGGACAGTGGAGGAGCTAGAGCCCGCCTAGTCTACTTACAGATGCCTCCGAATTCGGGGAAGCAAGCCTTCTTGTCTTTAAGGTTCTCGAAGCGGCTGATTTCAGTGACGCTGGAGTTCTTCAGCAGGGCGATGACGCGGGAGAAGGAGTTTTCGTTAGTTCGCTGGTTCTGCAGCAGCTTTACCGGCGTCAGCTTGAAGTATCTGTGGGGAAGGCGTGGTTAGCACCAGGGGAGCATATCTGGAGGTCGATTTCGACATCCAATGACTAAAGCTGAAAATTTCTACATGAGTTCTACAGCGACATCTAACGGATGATAGGTTATAAGAAAGCGCCATCTATTGTCGAATAGCATTCCTCATTCGGTATTCCAAACATTTCGAAATAATCTTGTATAATATCGGGATAAAAAGTATACCATCTCCGTCTCCATGTTTCAGGACTTCATATGTGCCAATTTTTATAGAAATCTTTTAAACCGTGTTAACGAAACAAACAAAGAGACAAACGCGTTATCACATTTGATCGATAAAGGCTCGATACAAATAAGGGTTTCCGTGTGATTGGAACAGAGAGAAAGTAAAGCATAAGTTGGTAGGAAACCAAAGAGGGACTATGTAAACGGCTAATAGAATAGTACTCTTCACACCTGTTACAAATGCCCTTCGTTAAAAGAGTCTTCTATATTATATGCTTTTGATTTAATTTCAAAAGTGTACTTTCTAGGTGTGTTAGTGTGTGACTCTGCATTAATGTGCGTAAGTTTGTCAGTGATATGTGGCTTATCAATAATATTGGCTACACAGAAGGAAAAGGTGGTACGCTTGTCAAACAGCAGTGTGCGCACTGTTGTGTTCCGGTTTGGGGATAAGACAGCCGGTGAAATCACTAGCATCGAGGCATTCCATCTTAGTCCTCAGGGTTGGCAACGCATTTGCAGTCTTAGGATTGCATTGCAGTCTTATGAATGCGAATATCTATGGGTCACAGTTTCTACTTACCATCTTGTGGCCTGTGTGCTCGTTTGTCTTCTCTATGTCATAAAAAAAAAAAATGGCTGCACAGGATCTACGACTATGTTTACATTTATGGATTGGAACCATGGGAAACTCACTGCCTCGCGATGTAGCCGTAGTTAGCGGCGGTGGTGACGAAGTCGGCGTCTGAGTCTCGCACGGCGCGCAGACACTCGTACTCGTTGTTACGCTGGACGCAGGTGATAGCGGGCTGCAAGAAGAGATGACATGGCAACACAACTCGAACCCTGTCCGAGGAATAACTACGCTGCGCACACATGTGCGCCAAGCAAGTAGCAAGGAGGTAAAATGTACGGCATGGACTGGCGGGAACCAATCAGCATGATCCACACGTTGCGCGGTTGTATTCTGTGCTATGATTGGTTATTAGTGACGCCATGTTGACGCGCGCCCGCGTGTCATTCAGTCGTTGAGTTCAAAATCGTTGTTCGTGTTTGCGCAAACGAAGATTCATGACAAGCTGCGACCACACCGCTGCTTAAAATACGGCGACGGTACGGAATCGCAGTGACGCGTCGTATTCGTACCGTTTTTTACGCATGCTCCACACACCGCTGCTTAAAATACGGTGACGGTACGGAAACGCAGTGACGCGTCGTATCCGTACCGTTTTTGACACATGCTCCACACACCACTGCTCAAAATCAACTGCGATTCCGTATCGTGACCGTTTTTTAAGCATTGGTGTGGAGGGCATGCGTCAAAAACGGTACGGATACGACACGTCACTGCGATTCCGTATCGTCACCGTTTTTTAAGCATTGGGCGTAACTTTAATTGTATTCTGCTGTACCCTCTTTCGAAGGTGTTCTGCTGTTCGTTTGTTCTGCTAAAGGACAGTGCTGGAGCGTACCTCGATGCCCAGGACGTAGGAAGCGAAGCGCACCCACGTGCATTTCAGCTGCTCGGCGGCGGACACGGTGCACCACTTGCGCTGGGGAATGCACCGGGACGCAGAGTCGATGTTGGCAATCGTGCGCACTGCAATACCACGAGTGACGTCATCACCGGGCCTAGTATGGTTGCGTTGATCGCGTAAAATGTGGATAAAGCATCCGTCACTCTCGTTATATAAGTGTCAAAAAGTGACGGATGTTTTTATCCACATGTCACGCGATAAACGCAGACATGTTACGCGCCAGTTCCCCACGGTTCGGAGTTTTCATAGCACGGTAAGATTAAAGAGAGATATACTCATACTCATATTCAATCGTTTATATCATTCCACAATTAATTCATATCACTAACAAAGTACGGTTAGTACTTACGGTCGGACCTAGTTTGTCTACGGTACCCTTACCATGAGTTACAATTACCGTACTCGCTAGCGAGTCGAATACTCTGTCCCTCACAGTCTTATAGAGTGCGAGGGACAGAGCACTCGACTCGCTAGCGAGCCTAGTAATTGTATATTCATGGCATGTTGAGGGTATGGAACTATGCATGATATATACAGTGTGTTACCGGCATGCGGGCATTTATTAAAACTGCATAATATGTTGCTTTAGCAATTATTTGCAAGTATTATCAATTAAAAAAAAACATTACTTCACAGTAAATTTTCTTCGATACTGTCCATTTTTAATGTAGTGCATGTGCTGCGTGTGTTCATCGTTATCAGTATCGCTGTTGCTTAGTACAAGGCATGTCGTGGTACGGGGGCCGACCATAATAATCAAAGTGTCCGTCGACTGTCATTTACACTTGTCAAATTGCTGTGCTTACATTGCCGGCAATTAAAACTTTGTTAGAAAGTTAACAACGCCTGAAAATTTCGCGATATCCAGTAAGATCACCTGATATGATCCCCCACGTACAAAATTAATAGGTAGGGGATCCTACCAGGTGATCTTACTGGCCATCGCGGAAAATTTGTTTATTAATTAAATGAATGTCATGTTACATTACAGATATACGTTATTAGACTACTTTAAAACTTGCTTACGTTATCTTTATTCAGGTGAGGGTGTTAAGTCATCCTATTACCAGGAGTTCAGAACCTGTAAGGGGTCTTCTCCGAACTGGCTGGCCTAACGGTCAAAAACCGAATACTTACCGGGAGCGGTAAAATTGGCTGGCGAGACCAACTCCTCGAAGCTGACGCGGGCGTTGGGGGAGGGGACCAGGATCGAGAACAGCGTGGACCTCCAGCCCCCGTCGTTGGGGTTGGCCTGCGAGGGCCACCAGGCGCGCATGTCAGCCTGGATCTCAGTTGCGCGGGCGCTGGAACAACGATAGTCAAAAGATAAAAGACATTCATTCAGTAAGTACGCACGGGCTCTTTTACATGTCAAAAATCTACCAGTGGCTCCCAAGAGGAGGCCACTGCTGAGAAAAAACGCTATGACAAGAAATTCAGCAGACTGTCACTTTTCTTTCGTGTTTCATACTCTGAAAGTAGGCCATTGTTTATCTCAGAAGCGTGTTGAAAGTGATACATGTCCACCCTGGGAAGAAAAGTAATTGTCTTTGCACACGACACAGCGCGGATGTCTCCCACACGTCAAAGCAAAAAAAAAATATGTAATGTTTAATGTTCATGCACTCCTGTTACTCGTATTACTACCTTTTTTGTTACTTTCCTCATAATCTAAATGAAAAGTAGAGTGTTCTTCGGGTGAAAGTATCAATTGCACCCTCAAACGACTCGCCATCGCTCGTGCAGCCTAGTTATCTCGGGCTGCAATTGAACACTTTCGTCCCTTGATTAGCAATCTACTATTATGTATGTGTGTAGAATACTCACGTGGTAGCTACAATAGCGCTCCAGGGCTGTCTGACGAAGGCGCAGGGTGCGGTGCTGACGCCGAGCACCGTTTGAGACAGCTGCACTGTCTCGCCATTGGGGCATAAGATCGAGTAGCTGGCGACGAGGTCAGGGTTGCGGGTCTGAGACAGGAAGGACCAGTTATTGATACGAGGCTTTTGTTGAAGAAGTTTTTTGGGGTGCTGTAGTCAACACAAACTCTTATACTGCCGTTTTAAATAAAAAGGACGCATGCGCATTTTGAAAGTCAAAGCAAAACTCAACCTTCTGATTTAAGAAATATGGTTACTCATACTTACGTGGTGAAATGAGACATGCGCCCTTTTTCCTAAGGAGCCCCGAACCTGACCATAGTGTGTCACGATGACGTTATGATTTAAGTCGTAAGAAGGGTCAAACAAATTGTTTTACGAGTATAACGTCACTGTGATACCGTTCTATGGTGGGTCAGGGCAAATCCAGTGTACAATAGTAGTCTTTGGATCAGGGTTCCATAAGGCTGATAGTAGTCGTACGTCAGACCGCGGTTTTGTTTAGAGACTCATGGTGTACAAAAGTGTAATTTAGCATAGTTAAAAGTTTAAATTCACACACACACTCCGTGCTGTTTCTGTGACATTGTTTGTTATCTTTCATTTGTCTTGTGTGTCTTCTGTGTAGTGAATAAATGTATTTCTTCTTCTTAAACTACGCCAACAAAGTACGGTCACGAGCGTTAATTTGGGACCCATTTCAAGAAAAATATGCTTGAAGTCGTCAATGCCATTAGAGATGTCAAGTCATTTGTAACTTTTAGGAAACTCAACTTTATTGTTGTAGAATGTCAGATTGACTTTGGACCTAAGGTGGGTACCAAATTTAATCTCGTGACTGTACGTGTAAAACAAAGCAATGCTGTTTAAAGTGGACTTACTGTGAAGAACTCCCTGACATGCTGCCAGGCGACGTACGCAACGGTGCCGTTGCTACGCAGGCACTCCAGTGACTTAATGTGCGGGTTGTTGTTGTTCACAGTGGCGACCGCCACGCCCATGTCGATGTTGTACTCGCGACACTCCGAGCCTGCGCCGCACAGCGCGCACAGCGCCGGGTACCTGCTCTCTGTGGAGGATGAGGACAGGACCTATGAAGACGCTGCTATGCTGGTAGGTCGCTAGCCGGGCCTCCCCGAGAGGGAATCACCCAGCTGGCTTGACCTCGCAAGCAGCGCAACACCCGGACATGACGCCTCCCACTCCCCCTTATCTCCTAACCCAACCTCACCTCCCCGCAGCCTGGGCCTTCGTCGCCAGCTGCCTACCTAACAAATATGTATGGTATACAATGTAGTTGAGTTTAGACGGCCCAGATACAAACTTTGAGTTGGTCAAACATTCTGCAAGACATAGTTACTTCAGCTATCCTGAAACTACGTTCCTAGATAATTTTAGGCCGCTTGAACCTTCTAGAGCTCTCTCTGCTAGAATTTCTCAAAAAAACCATCTTACTGAGTTCAGCGTCGAAGGTAGAGTTGGCGCTCCACGCTCCCGGCCTGCAGGAGTCTCCGAAGAACTCGCTGAGCTTGGCCACCTCCATCTCCTCCGCGGTCTTCTGTTGGAGGTCGGCGTCGGGGCAGCGGTCGGTCTCTGCAGCCTAGGGCATGGGAAAATCTTCATCAATACTCTACTTTTTATGGAATCTTAAACCCATAACAATTGGCATTCTCCAGACTAACAATTTCTAGGACTGCAAATGCGTTCCAACCCAACCCTGAGAATTAATATGGAATGCTTCTATATTAGTGATTTCCCCGGTTGACTTATCCCCACTTATCTCAACACAAATCGTAACTAACTTAGTGTGTTTTGTGTCGGGAAATGAATAACATGGATAATTGAAGTATTAAAAAACTGCTAAATAATCTATTTCCTTGTTGCAGTCAAGTCTCTTTATGAATCCAGTTCATCAAGCTGGTCTAACTAATTTGTCAGTAATTCAGATGAGGGTGTTTAGTCATCCTATTAGGTACCAGGAGTTCAGAACCTGCGAGGGAACTTTTCCGAACTGGCTGACCTTACGGTCAAACAGATGTTAATTTGTCTGTACCATCATTGTGGCGTCATCTATGTTTCATCAAAAAACCAGTTTAGGAGATCACAATACTAGTACAATTGAGTGTTTCCAACCTTCTTTTCTAACAGAATAACAGCAAAGTTTTATCTCTTACCGAAAATTCTAGCTGCTTCTCCACACGCGGTGACCAGCGGTAAGTGGGTTCCCCGAGGCCAGGGTGGCAGTACCTTCCTCCTCTCAGACCCTGGAGGCCGTTGGTGTGCGTGCTGGGCACCACCGCCACCGCTTCGAAGGACACGGGGTCTGTGACATAAAATCGTTTTATTTAATTTATTTATTGATAGACTAGAAGTAGGAATAGGTTAATACGAGGATCATGATAGGTGGGAACGCCGGTGGCTGTGGGCGTTGCTGGGCTAGATTTAACACACAAGGATTGACCAGCTCCTGGCTCCATTTGGGTGTCCTGCCCACCTACATGAATATTCTTAGGTTAAATGTGTGATTTTTATAAATTTTTGTACATCATATTGACATCGGACGAGTGACCATTTTATTAGATGCGTAATTGTTGTTGTTATAATTACTATTTATTTTTGTATTCTTTGATTATTAGTATTTATGTTTGACGATCTCAATGTAATTTCGTATTTTTTGACATGCAATGCAATTAATATTGTAATATTACATTGATGAATAAATAAACTAAACTAAACTAAACTAGAGTATTTGGACACTCCTTTTGATGTTTGTTCGCACACGAGTCACACGACACAGCAATGTACTTTTAATGTTTATGCACTCCTAGTATTTGACGTTATAATTTTTTGTCAAAAATGTTATAAAAGCACTTTTTTTACGTTCCTCATAATCGAAACGAAAAGTAGAGTTTTTAACTCGGGGGAAAGTATCAATTGCACACTTAAACTATAGGTGCACTCGCTGTCACTCGTGCTTTCATCCCTTGGTTAACAATCTACTATTGACTGCTTGGGTATGGCAGAAGAAGAACGAAAGTAGGATTAATGCAGTTGAAATGAGAGCTCTAAGAAGTATGTGTGGAGTTAGAATGATAGATAGAGTAAGAAATAGCGAGATCCGAGAACGATGTGGATTGAAAGAAGATGTAGTGACTAAAATCGAAAAGGGTATGCTAAGGTGGTTTGGTCATTTAAAAAGGATGGATGAAAAAAGAGTTACGAAAGAGATATGGCGAGTGAGAATGTACTGATTAAGGGCCAAATCAAAAGCACCCGAAACCGCCGTACCTACGTGCATGAAGAGTATGATGAATGTAGAGGAAGCGAATATTGTGTGTTTAGATCGGTGCACCTGGCGTTCCATAATCTCTGCCTACCCTATTGGGAGACAGGCGTGAAGGTATGTATGTATGTATGTATTGACTGCATGTAAAGAAAGTCTTGTTACCTTGCAATTTGGTGCTGTCCCGGATCGAAGCCACGACCCTGTGGTCATTGGGCTGCGCGGCTGCCGACAGCACTAGAAGTTCCTCGTCGGTGAAGTAGCCGAGGTCGGCCTGGCCGCGCGCCAGCAGCAGGGCGCAGTCGACCCTGAGGACCACCAAACAGTCTTCACCATCATCTCGTTCATTGAATACAAAACGGACACAATCCGAAAATGGAATCGTTTCTGAACATATTATAGGGAAGTTATGATATGGATGTAGATAAAAACAATTAAAACACAATAATAGTAACATACAAAAAACGAGAACAGGATTACTTAGGGCCTGTTGTTTGATCAGTAGTTAAACTAACTAATTGTTAAATTTCGAAAAAGGAATTGTTAATTTGACACATTTCCTTGAGATTCCTTCAAATTTTAGATTCCTTTTTCAAATTTTAACAATTAGTTAGTTTAACTACTGATCAAACAACAGGCCCTTAATTATATTTCTTGACCATCTCACAGCTTACTCCACTCCTATACATTGTTGGATAACATTACCTAACCTCTTGTCTAGGGCCTCAGAGCAAAATATTACTAGAATCAGTTTATTTCCTAGACCAACTAGGCTGGGCTACTTTTTGTAGCGCCATTTGCCACTATTCGTATTTTATCCGTGTAATGGACCCCACAAGATGGCCACCGGAGCAGAGGCAGACCAAAAAGGAGATGGCGGGATGACTTAGACGCGTTTCAAAGCGAATGGCGGGAGCATGCACTCAATCGGGACGAATGGCGGAAAAGAGGGGAGGCCTTTGCCCAGCAGTCGGACACCCAAATAGGCTAATAAAAAAAATGCGAATCGGGGTCAGTCGGTTACAACTGGTATATCCAGTATGTATTACTCGGCTGATTTAAGAAGAGTAGCAAGTGGCTTAACATTCCCGTGTTGTCACTGTACTACACTCGCGGTCAAATAATTCGGGTCAGAGTGCGTTTTTCATACAAACAAGGCTATTTCGAAGCCTTGGTTCCTCGCCAGTGGATGCTTGTAGTGAAATCTGATGATGGATACCCCGAGCATCGATACAGGACTCCAGAGTGCCTAGGACACCCAACTGATTGAATCTGCGGCTAACGCCGGAATTGTGCATCTTCAGAAAAACATCTAAAATGACAATAAAATGTAAGGAAATCCAAATGCTGTCCCAAACTCTCTCGCTGTGGTGTTAACTGATTGTGCTATCAGTTAGGTATCTTAAGAACTTTTGACCTCCTCTATTGAACCTTGGAGTATCCACCATTAAACCTCACTCAAAACAACCCCTGGCTAGGGACTAAGGCTTCGAAATAGCCTCGTTTGTATGAAAAATGCACTCTGACCCGAATTATTTGACCGCGAGTGTATTATCATACACCGGGGTTTTCGGTGCGGGAATAATTTCAGAAAGAGTAGATAAGCAGATAGGTTAATCTGAGAAAATAATCATATTATGCCTAAAGAATAAAAACCTCTCTGCGAATTTTATACACACTATGATTACTATTTGTTTTTGTGGCTAGGCATGATTGTCGTGATCGTCAATGACGTTTATTTTCTAATGGTAATATGTACCTGGACTCCACTTGTGCGCAAACTGCGCGGGAGTCTCCCAGTTCCAGGCTTTGGCACTGCGCCGATTGAGACACGCATACTCGGTCTGAAATTAAGAAACAGGAAACCATTACAAATGAGGACAGAGCGTGGAGAACGATCAGGGAACCTGACCGCACCATGTATACTAGGAATAATAGCTAGGAAGAGAGAGGACATTACAAATAGGAAGTATAGTAATTATAATCCCAAAACATACATACATACATACATTAAATCACGCCTCTTTCCCAGAGGGGTAGGCAGAGACCACTTCTTTCCACTTGCTACGATCTTGACAAATTTCTTTCGCTTCTTCCACATTCATACATCGAGTCATGCACGCACGTCGGTTTCGGGTACTTAAGATTCGGCCCTTTTCCAGTATTTCTCCGATTTGACTCGAAAAAGTGCGCCTAGGGCGGCCCCTTCCGAAGTTATTACAAATAGGAAGTATAGTAAATATAATATCATTACTTACAGTTAATTCTGGGGTCGTAGTAAGTAAAAAAGGAGATCAAGTGAAAAAGGCCCTCAAGGATCCATTGACAGGATGCATTAAAGGGGTCAAGAGAAATTTTTGTGCATTCAAATCCATGGAGTAGAATGGGCTTTGGATGTAGTTTTAATCAATTTGGAGTCGTTTACACTTTTTAATACGCTGGGAGGATCTATGGATTCTCTTGCACTCTTACCCCCTTATAAACGTGGAATAAGCTTGGAATAGTTTATGCCATGCTTCGGTGGTTTGGTCATTTGGAAAGGATGGATGAAAGAAGATTGACGAAAGAGATATATACAGATCGAAAGTGAGGGAACGGGTCGGAAGGGGCCGCCCTAGGCGTACTTTTTCGAGTCAAATCGGTGAAATACTGGAAAAGGGCCGAATCTTAAGTACCCGAAACCGACGTGCGTGCATGACTCGATGTATGAAAGTGGAAGAAGCGAAAGAAATTTGTCAAGATCGTAGCAAGTGGAAAGAAGTGGTCTCTGGCTACCCCTCTGGGAAACAAGCGTGGTTTAATGTATGTATGTATGTTGTCCATATCTGTAATTGTGACATTTGCATCTGACAGAAAGTGATAAAGCATGGCATAAACTATTCCAAGCTTATGCCACGTTTATAAGTAAGGGGGTAAATAGTTACCGTAAATCACAACAGTAGGGACACAACTTAAAACAAGTCATAACTTGTTACAAATAAGAACAAGTATTAAATGGATAATAACGTTGCGTCTATTGGAAATAATTTTAGCCTTATAATTAATAAAATAACATATGCATCATTGCATTCATAACATATGTCTCGAAGGTGGTTATACCGAAAAGTTAAAACATTAAATACCACAGCCTAAAATGGTACAGTTAGGTATTCGCAATGCGATTCCAACCCCTTATTTAAACATTGATAACGCATGCCGTGATAACGTTAATAAGAGGGGATCGAGGTTGGCGTTTGCACAAGAGTTAATTCGAAAATATTAAATACTACAAATAAGCGAAGTCAACGTTGTGTCGAGATTGAAGCCAAACGAACGGCCGTTTCCTCGTGGTTCTACTATTTTTGTCCTACTGACTTTCGACGGAGCCCCATCCAAGGGCGGAGCTCCTGCTTCTAAGTGGTTTTGCCCTTCGGGCATCTGAAGTTACCTAACGAACCTAACCTACCTACTTTTACAACCATAATTAGTATTTAGTGATCAAATCTAGGTTCACTTTTTGACTAGTAGGACAAATTAGTATGACCACGAGGAAGTAAGTCGAACGAATGGTTTGATTATCAACAAGTTTTTAAAGTTGTAGGTGATTCTGTAGCTCTGCCTACCCCACTCTCGGATTACAGACGTGAAGATATGTATGTATGTAAAAAGTTGGATTTGGTGACAGGTGGAACTACAATATTCTTGTGTAACGACCACCCAGGTGGATCCAGGATTTTATACGTATAGGAGGGGAGGGTATGACCTCGAAATCCAACAGTCTCAGTTCAGGAGGTTAGGTTCTGCTTTTGGATTATGTTTATTGGATTTCAGATGCCGGATTGGCAAGTAGTACTGTTAGGCGATGGGCTTGCAACCTGTCACTAATACACTGGTAAACATCTTCGCCTAAGTGTGCAAAATGTGGTTACAGAATTATCAAAAAGTTTTTGTAGTTGTTGGAAATTCTGTAGCTCTGCCTACCCCACTCTGGGAATAAAGGCGTGAGTTTATGTATGTATGTATGTAGATGCCAGAACTTCCGGCGGATATTCTTTTCGAGGGCTTGACAGGTCTGAGACTTCTTAACATGTACTCGGAACTTCAAGAAACCATACAAAGAGAAGAATTGTTAAATCGGGCGATTTTGCGGACTTCAGATATCCAAAACGAGAGATTAGGCGACTCGATATCAATTATTCCGCGTTCTTGGGGAGTATCGTAATTCATGTCTGATTGACGTGTATTTTGTTTCTATCTACTTCGTAAATGTCAAAGCACAACTGACATACCACCATTCTTTATAGCGACTTCCAACAGATGATTTGATAACTTTTCCGCAGTGACATGTGGCTTCTGTTTAGTCCATTGGGGAAAATTCTCTTTTACCGAACAATAATCGTTGCTTTTATGCAAGATGAGTTGCTGTTGCATTTAAATTCAGAACATTTTATACTTAAAGTTTTCTTTAAAACGTCATAATTTTTTGAGTTGTAGCAGTATTGTATAAAAGTTGTCTTCGCGTGTGATATCCACGGACTTACCTATTGCTCTAATAAGTCCATGGGAGTGTCTATAAATTACTTGACATTGGCAAAATACACCTTAACAGGAGTGAAAGGCATTAATTAAAAAAAAAAAAGGGTTTCATTATTAGCTGCGCCATGTACACTGTTATATCACCTGTCACCTGTCACCTGTCATTGTCGGGATGGTGGAATAGGGAGTTGGTAGTTTCCATAATACGAGGGCTGCTACTTATGTAACCGGAATAGAAAAAATAAACAAACGTACATGGCTAAATATGGTTTTATTGTTTTTCGAAGTATTCTCCGTGATAATCGATGCACTTTTGCATACGTTGAAACCAATTTATAAAGCACTTTTTCCACTCTGACTGAGGTATCTCCAAAACGTGCTGTCTGAACGCGTCGACGGGTCGAAAATCGTTGACCACGTAATTTATTCTTTACATTTGGAAATAAATAGAAATCATTGGGTGCCAAATCAGGGCTGTAAGGTGGATGACCCGTTAATTCTATATTTTGACCTTCCAAAAATCGAGTCGTTTCACGTGATGTATGACAGCTGGCGTTATCATGGTGCAGAATGATTCTCCGTCGCTGGTTGTTTTTCCGTATTTTTTCAAATACTTCCGGCAAACAAATGGTCGTGTACCACTCCGAATTAACCGTTTTACGATTCTCTAGGGGCACTGTAGCCACATGGCCATTAATACCAAAAAAGCAGGCCACCATTTGCTTCAAGGTGCTTTTTGCACGAGTTACTTTCGTAGGGTTCGGCTCATTTTGAAACACCCACACCGTTGATTGTTGTTTAGTTTCGGGATCATACGCATAGATCCAGGATTCGTCACCTGTGTAGATATTATAAACAGCTTTTGAGTCACCACGGTTATATTTTTTCAACATTTCCTTGCACCATTCGACGCGAGCCTCTTTTTGATCCTTAGTTAAGTTGTGCGGGATCCAACGCGAACAAATTTTTTTCACAGCTAAGTGTTCATGTAATATCTTATTAATGCTCGTCATACATATGCCTATAGTCGCCTCTATCTCGCGATACGTAACATGACGGTCATGCATTATAAGTTTTCGCACAGCTTCAATATTTTGTGGTACAACGACCGATTTCGGGCGACCATCCTTAACTTCGTCCCTGAGCATACTACGTCCACGATTGAACTCACTAAACCAGTGATACACAGTAGTTTTGGATGGAGCTTCATCACCAAAAGTCGAAGTTAGTTGATCTATGCACTGTTGTTGCGTTAAACCACGCCGAAAATCGTAATAAATCATAGCACGAATATTTTCACGAGTGAGTTCCATTCTTGCAGCGAGATTAAAATTTAAACCCGCCAAAAACAAAAGACTAGCGTACATAAGAAAAAAAATATATAGCGGCCAGTATTAAAAAAAGTTCAAATTTTACCATGGAGGTCAGATATAGCGTTTAAAAATGTTGGAATCCTGGATTCCGGTTACCTAAGTAGCAGCCCTCGTACTGTAGCAACACGAAAATTTTAAACGGATCTGTAAAATAAATCCATCGAATGTTTCCGATATATCGCTCGGTGACGATCCTTATCGTTCCTTATCGGGTATTATCGGCGCGGTTATTGAGCGTGAGGTGCGGCGCTGATTCAGTTCTATTAACGTCTCGTTTATGACTAGCGCTTCAGAGAATAGCTAACTGTCACTTAGTCAGGATTTCAACGTTATTAATCGTGCCAGCGATAACACGGCCAAGATGCTAGACAAGTTGCTTAACGTTACCGTGAACGATCTTCGAAAACTGTCAATGGGATTGACGTAGGCGCTCGACGCGACCGTCTGTTAACTTACATCAAACGTACACATTTTGGATAACGATAACGAACGCCGAATGCACCTTGTCTAGGACCTTTGGAGGCGATCTAGTGATTTTCGAAAATCGACAAATATATAGGATTGAGGACAGATCGCGTCGCCCGCTCTGTCAACTCCAAACGTTTCGATTCGATAGAAAACAGAAATGTTAGTCGCGTTTTCATCTTGGCTCCTTTGTTTCCATTGTCTTTAACTGTTATCGTATAGTTATCGTCATGATTAGCTACTATTAGCTTGACATTATAAGCGACCTAAACATAATCAATACGATTGTAATAGGGGTAAATCCGAAGTAGAATAAGGGCACTGCTAGAAATTAGGCCTTTCCTTAAGATCTCTATCCCGTTTAACTAAATCCAGAGAAGTGATCAAATTTATAAATTAGTCATATAAATATCCTGCCTGCCCAGAATTTGGGGGGTATTCAATTTCACAGATAAATCGATACACTAAGTACACACTCACAGCAAGGGATCAAAGCATTCAAAGAGATGAATATTTTATTTAAATTACTGAAAATCGTCGTAAGGTCGTTATATTAATGTATACTCCATAACAATTGACTCTTCTTGTTTAGTAAACGATTTTATAACTTTAAAACGCATAATTTTAGGCTAAAACGGCCTTTCTCTGCTCAATAAAGCAACTAGAGACCACATTTTGTTCATCATTCTTCTGATTTTACATCATGGATGGTTTTTTATGACAAAATGATTATTTTAGTCGAAAAGGGAGCATTTTGAGGTTATAAAAGTGGTAATGAAAAGTCAGCGTAACAAAGTGTACTAGGTAAGTAACTATGTGTTTATAAGAGTTGTCACAGAAATCATCATCGATTGACCGAACTATAGTTTGTCTTTCTTTCTTCAGTAACAAAAGATACACAGGGCATCCGAGTTAGACAAATAGAGATAGAAATACAATGATAAAGAGCAGGTGTCTGTTCACGCCTTGACTGTTGAATAGTGCACTCCCTTGGCAAGTGAAGTGGTCATCAAGTGGACGAGACCAATATCTCAGCCACTTAATACAATACTATTAAGTTGATAGTGGACGTTGCTACTGTTGTCAGCCACGATATAACGATGCTGTTTTGTGATAACGTATTATTTATTATTAGAAAGCTCAAGGTAATAGATTCTGCAGTCTGTCTGGATCAACACCATCTTAGTCTGTGCAATGTTACTTAGTTGACTGTTGACTTACTGCCGCACTCATAGAAGTTTGCCCTGTGGTTGCCGGCTTAGAATAGTGCCACTCTATGTCTTCTTGTGGAAGTCGTAAGTGATGTCCTTAGGCGATAGGCTTGCACCCTGTCACTAATACAACCAAGCTAATACACTGGTAAACATCTTAACCTAATTTTGTACTGTGGGCACAGAACCTGTCACTAATATACACCTGGTAAACATCTTAGCCTGTTGTGCAAAATGTGGTAATAGGATTAAGACTGCGCTGAGCGTACGCCGGATGTACAGTGGTGCCCTCATGACTATTATTGTGTTTTCTAATAAACTAAATCAACTTATCAACTTAACGGAAAAAAGTGGCCACACTTTCCCGTTAAGCTACTCAAAGGGTAATTGTTATTAAAGTTTGTTACATATCCCAAAAAATGTGTTTTTACTTGCGCTACAAAAACGTATCGTCTGATTGCAAGGAAATTCTTTAGTTAATTAGAAAACACAATAATAGTAATGAGGGCGCCACTGGACGCTCGACGTTTTCTCGGTGCAGTCTTAACAACAAGTTGTTAGAGTTGTTGGTAATTCTGTAACTCTAACTATCCCACTCTGGGAAGAAGGCGTGACGATGTGTATGTATGTCAGGGACGTCCATTAAGTTTAATGGTTGTTTAGTGACGTGTTATCTTATTCTATTGCTAAAGCAAAGAATGTGACAGTAGCCACTTTAATCGATTAAATTTTAATTGATTTTAAATATTGTTGTCGATTACAGATGCCGACGACTTTGTCTAATTTATTACTTACGTAGTATGATTTGACAAGGTAGTATTTTTTACTTATTTAGTCAGTTTATTATATTTAAAAACATATATTAAGGTTGTCGGGTGTATCAAAGGCTTAGTTCTTGGAATATTATCTTCACTGATATATGTAATCTTTATCAACGTATCGGTGACCCTTCCCTAATTGTAACCGCGTCATCACGTGACAGACTGAAAGATAAAATCAAAGATCTCGATATCGAATTCGGAACATCTGTCAGGGCTTTCCCTTTTGTGATCCCACATTTTTTACAAACCTCGCATACTGTTAAAACGTATAGTAGTGTTTAATGCACTTTCTGTAGGAAAACAAGAAGACGGATGGGATTATTCTGGATGGGACCGTCGCCGGACCAGTAACCTACGGTTCAACCAAGGGGAACCGGGTGGAACAACCGGAGGACCGATCAACCGCCCGCCTCTTCCGGCCGGGCTCACTCATCATCACCATCATCAGCACTGCTTAAAGTTCAGGAATACGCTTATAGCGTATATAAGTGCAGTGTCGGAAATACATGCATCTGTCTTGCAAGCATTTGATATTGACTCCTCGACTGTGCTATCTCGGGCTGGATTTGGGAACCTCCTCAACGTCTGAAGTCTTTAATAACTGTGTCCTACCACTACACAGGGCTGGTCACATCTGTTGCAGAACTGAATACCGTTGGGGTAGACGAGTGGAGACCTTAGCTTGGTAAAAGTAGTGGTGTGGGACGCGCTCCAGCAAGGTGGAGCGGAGAGTGGAGAGTGGAGAAAGTGGAGTGGAGGAGTTGAACATATGAAAAGTGGTTGTAGGCGGTTGGAAACAAAAAACTAAGGACCGAGCTCAGTGGCATGCCATGGGAGAAGCCTAGCTAGCATTGGATGAAAGTGGGTTGATGACGATGATCAAGACATCAGCCAATTTCGTTGTAAATCATATTTGAGTTAACTTTCCTACTACAATTAGAAACCGCGGGCTAAATTCGTCAAGGGTATGTTTTTATAACAGTAACTCAATGTTTACTTTACACATGTTTGCACGTTCTCTAAAACACACGTCACCTACGAAGGTTAATTTGACTATCTCTACATGTTTACCGGCAATATTTCACTATGAAAAAACCAAAACCTTAAAATCCGGTTGGCAAATATTAACACCCTTATGGTTTTAGTATAGTCTGTTACTTTTTTTATAAGGTACACGTTCTTGACGCATATTCCCCGTATTTGTTGAAACATTCGCTTCTTAATCAGTTACATACGTACGTTTCGTCAAGATATTGTGAGTTATAGGCTATGTAAAAATGATATAGGTAGGCGCGTGCGTCACACTGTATGCGTCAGTTTAATTCGTCTTTAAAACCCTTTTATATGGATCTCAAAATTTATTAACTAAATCGCTACCATTTGCTTGTCTCTGCATAGTTTATTGACGTGAAAAATGTAAAGCAATAAGACCATTAGGTGTAGAAGTAGCTAGAAATTCAAGAATTAATGACTGCAGAAGACCTTGAAGATAAGGAGTTACATAACTATAATTAAACTTACACGAATTCTGTGCAGCCACATACGCCACCAAAGTGAACAAAATACAGTATTTTAGAGCCATCACAACACTACACTTGGACCAGGTGTCCAGAAATTTGCAGGAGATTCAAGGGGGCATGCGATGCGGCCGCAAGCTTCGGATACTATAAGCTGGTTTAGAGGGATATGCGCTATATCGTCTATCTTATCAGTTTCGAAATTCAGTGTAAATGTAGGTGATATAATATCACCGGTAACTGATAACGGGTAGCTGAAAGCGGCTAGCGGTGGAAAAACAATTTTATACTTACAAATTGAGTCACCGTTAGAATATTTACATTGTAAGGGCATTTCGCAATGTTTCTGAGAAAATGAGGTCTAAGAACTATTTATTGTAGGAGGTCATCGAAATATACTTCGATGTAGGAGGTATTAAATTTGGTACCCACCTTAGGTCCAAAGTCAATCTGACATTCTACAACAATGAGGTTGAGTTTCCTAAAAGTTACAAATGACTTGACATCTCTAATGACATTGACGACTTCAAGCATATTTTTCTTGAAATGGGTCCCAAATTAATTAAGGAGCATAGAAACCAAAAGGGGGTGGAGCCTGTGAGGCTAGACAATTTACTTAACGCCAACGTAAACGATTTTCAAAAACTGACAAAATTTATGGAATTGACGTAGGCGCTCGACGCGACCGTCTGACAGCTTATGTAAATCCTATACATTTCGGATAACGATAACGAACGCCGACTGCATTTTGTTAGGTCACGTGTAACTGAAGTCGGCGCCCTGAAATATTTCTTTTCAAAAGCAGACTCTCAAGTACAGATGTAGTGAATAATCCTTTCCCATCGTTTTTGGTCGGATAACTTCGTATTTATCTTGCTTTCTCAGTTGGCATATTACTTAATGGGTACTAAAGCTAATTGAGAAAGCTAGATAAATACGAACTAATCCGACAAAGAACGATGGGAAAGGATTATTCACTACATCTGTAATGCATTTTTGGTTGACAACAGACTTGACATATTACCCGAGTGTAGTACAGTCACGAGATTTAATTTGGTACCCACCTTAGGTCCAAAGTCAATCTGACATTCTACAACAATAAGGTTGACTTTCCTAAAACTTACAAATGACTTGACATCTGTAATGACATTGACGACTTCAAGCGTATTTTTCTTGAAATGGGTCCCAAATTAACGCTCGTGACCGTACACGCGGCAAATGATGGGAAAGGATTATTCACTACATCTGTAATAATAGGTATAGAACATTTCAATCTCGTCGCAAGCAATATTATTTAAACCTAAATATGCTTCGTCATAGTCGCTCAGGTATCTTAATCGAAATATCTTGTCGCCACCCTTGAAATATATACCGTTTAGGAGTTCCGGTTACCATCTGTGGTCTTCGTCATCAGTTCCACTACACCAAATAGTGCTTTCCAAGAGCAAATACCGTGTTTTTTTTTTTTTTTATGGCATAGAGATGACAAACGAGCACACAGGCCACCTGATGGTAAGTGGAAACTGTGACCCATAGACATTCGCATTCACAAGACTGCAGAGCAATCCTAAGACTGCAAATGCGTTGTCAACCCTGAGGACTAAGATAGAATGCCTCTATGCTAGTCATTTCACCGGCTGTCTTATCCCCAAACCGGAACACAACAATGCGAACACTGCTGTTTGGCGGTAGGTTAATGGATAAGACGGTGGTAGCGATCCGGACGGACCCTGCACACGGTCCTTCCACCCGCGTAGGTGTGCCTATAAATTTTTCATCGACTCCATCATCAGATCTTAATTTTGATTAGCATTGGACCAAATGGGAAGCACCAGCTATCATAAAAAAAAACAAATCGGTTCACCCATTCGAAAGTTCTGAGGTAACAAACATAAAAAAATTAAAAACAGTCGAATTGAGAACCTCCTCCGTTTTTGACGTCGGTTAAAAATATGGCGGAATGGTAACAATGTGTTAATGAAAAAAAAGTATATTTTTATTAAAACGTTATTCTTGGAAGTGTAGAATCATATTTACAAAACGAAACGATAAGCGTGTATGATATCACTCACTTGGTAACACGGATGTACTGTGACACTCACAAACAGTGGTATGTCCCTCATCTACCCAACCAATATTGGACTCTTTGTACCATAGTTGTAAAGTAACTCTTTATAATAACGTAATTATGATAACGGATAATAGATAAGGTTCTACAAAAAATTACCTTAATGTAATGATTCTTAGGTTTAATGATTACAATTCGTTTTCAGTATTCTTTCCGGTATCCTCTAGTTTTCCAAGAAAATGATGCATTTTTCTTCTATTTATGACTTGTTTATGATTTTTAAAACCAATCATTTCCTTTCGCCTGTTAAAATTGGCATGTCAATGTTTTAGATTACTAATCTATGATTACTTGGAAAATGTTGACGTCACTGATGATTTCTTTGATCTGTGGCGACATAGAGACATCTAACGGCAAACATGTACCACCAACTCCAGTACCACAGCGTCAGACAGCAGAACTAAAGTGGTCTACATCGCGCAAGCGAAATTTCTTCTGTCTGTAGGTATGTAGCACTTCCAACTTCATCCCAATGGTCTTCGGTCCCCAGGTATAACACCCGCCTGGAGAGAGATCTCTCTATTGACCTCTCTTACTACTTACAGTAAGTAACCCATCCATGCATGTAAGTCATCTGTGGTAGAGTGCACACGCAACACATTAAACCGCAAGAAATGGAGAGAAATCGCGAGGGAAGTGTTCTCGAACAAACAAACCGGAGGTCAAGACCAACCGTGTATAACATCCCCAACAGCCACGACCACTCTGACAAGAGTGTACGACTAAGAAGAAGAAGACTAGTTACAGATCTATCATATAGTCTGAGGTTATTATAAATCGATGCGCCAACCTTTGGCACTTCCTCTTCATTCGCTATTCTAGACTAAATTTAAAGAGAGATTGAGATAACGGACTTCGAATTCGATTTATTATTGTGTTTACTAATTAACTAAAGAGTTTCCTTGCAATCTGACGATACGTTTTTGTAGCGCAAGTAAAAACACAATTTATGTGATACGTAACAAACTTTAATAACAATAACCCTTTGAGTAGTGAGCTTAACGGGAAAAGGTGGCCACTTTTTTTCGTTAAGTTGATAACTCGAAGGTGAATTGTTATTAAACTATGTGATATACCCTATTAGTTGTGTTTTCATTTGTATTACAAAAACCTACCAACCAATTTTAAGAAAATACTTAAGTTTATTAGAAAACACAATAATAGTAATGAGGACGCCACTGTACATCCGGCGTACGCTCGGCGCAGTCTTAAAGGACAAGATGGCAGCGTTGCGGGTAGACCCAGCACAAGATTCTACCATCGCTAAATATTTATCATCATCATGGTGGTCTTTTGTGGATCCAATCTTGGATGTAGGCCTCCTCGTTCTTCCACTCTTGGCGATCTTGTGCCCGTCTCATCCAGTCCCGACCTCTGTGCCGTCGAAGGCGGACCGGTACAATCGACAAATTGCCCGCGACTTGGTGGTATCTCTGATCTCCCTTTCTATCTAGCCAGCACGACGACACGATACGTAGCGATAGACACGTACGGTCACGAGCGTTAATTCGGGACCCATTTCAAGAAAAATATGCTTGAAGTCGTCAATGTCATTAGAGATGTCAAGTCATTTGTAATTTTTAGGAAACTCAACGTTATTGTTGTAGAATGTCAGATTGACTTTGGACCTAGGGTACTAAATTAAATCTCGTGACTGTATTTAGCGAGAAAATACAACTGGTGCTACCCGTGCAGAGGGTCCAGAGAAGATGCATTACGCTAACAATCGTTTCTATTCGTTTAGTTTTAAAACCAATCGCGTCACTGGCACATCACGTGACTTTTCGTACACGTCATCTACCAGTGACGCGATTGGTTTAAAAACTAAACGAAGAGAAACGCTAGCTAGCGTAGTGCATCTTGTCTGGGCCGTCAGAGGTCCTAGACAAGATGAACTCGGCATTCGTTATCTTTATCAAAATGTATAAGATTGACGTAAGCTGTCAGACGGTCGCGTCGAGCGCCTACGACAATTCCAGCTGTCAGTTTTCGATTGTCTTTTACATTAGCGTTAAGTAACTTGTCTAGCCTTACTGTACCCTTACCATGAGTTACAAGTACCGTACTCGCTAGCGATTCGAATGCTCTGTCTCTTGCACTCTATAAGAATACTTGCGAGGTCTGCGAGGGACAGAGCATTCACCTCGTTAGCGAGTACTTTAATTGTAACTCATAGTAAGGGTACTGGGCCGAGATTATATGAGATAAAAACCATACCGTCCTTCACCTGTTTATCGTATTGTTACTTGTATTATTTTCTGTGGTATTGTCAATGTTTTGATATCTCTTATAATGTGTACTTACCTATGAAATTGGCGTTTTTTTACGTGTTTTATTTCGTGCGGAATTATTCATTTAAATTTTAACTTCCAAATTCTTTTTGAATTTCATTAATACACTAGGTTACAAAGGTTTTAGATGGGGACAAATAATATGGTTCCATTTCTAACTTAATGTTTAAAATGCAAGCGTGAACTCAACTCTTTTCATGTGTTGCGAGTTCAAGTGTTTCAATTACGCAGAGTTTTATGAAGCTAACTATTTTTAAGTAATTAAGATATGTATAATATAGCTTAGAAGTATCCAATATTCCTGACAGAATTTGGTTTGGTTTGCATTTGATGTTACTAAATAATCCGCAAAATTAAATTCTCCATATAAAATGCCAATTTCATAGGCAAAGACCTAACAATTTACTTGACAATGGTGGCGGCCGAGTTTACTTTTATTGTGTATTCTAATAAACTAAAGTATTTTCTTGAAATTGGATGAAATGTATTTGTACCTACTACAAATGAAAACACAACTTATAGGGTATATCATATAGTTTAATAACAATTCACCTTCGAGTTATTAACTTAACGGAAAAAAGTGGCCACCTTTTCCCGTTAAGCTGACTACTCAAAGGGTACCTAATTGTTATTAAAGTTTGTTACGTATTCCATAAATTGTGTTTTTACTTGCACTACAAAAACTTTTCCTTGGATTCCAAGGAAATTCTTTAGTTAATTATAAAACCCAATAAAAGTAATGAGGGCGCCACTGGACGCTCGGCGTTTGCTCGGCGCAGTCTTAAATAATAGCCACATATTCTGTTCATAGGCTATTCGTATCCCGATATATGTATTTATACATGCGTACACATGTAAACACACGTATACAGACGCAAGGACATAACGATTAAGTGTACTTTTCCGTCTCATATAGTATTAAACAAATTTACCGCATATCGTTAAAACGTCATACGATCGTTATCAAGTCGTGCACGCTATGACATTAAATGTCATTTACTGTGAGTAAAAAAACATGTAACGTTAAGTAAATATAATATTTAGTAATGGCAAACGATATTGTCGTTTTAGGGTTCCGTACGCGTAATGCCTTAGCCTTATTAAATACTAGAAACCCGTTCCGCTTTATGTAAGTTTTCTGTAACACCCGTACATAAAACAGAATGTATTATACATAAAAACCTTCCTCTTGAATCACTCTATCTATTTAAAAAAAACCGCATCAAAATAAGTTGCGAAGTTTTAAAGATCTAAGCATACATAGGGAGAGACAGATGGCGGGAAGTGACTTTTTTATACTATGTACCTAGTGATTTAAATCGTTATTTTCTATATTTTTGCATAGTTGTTATTTTGAGGTTATTTCCACGCTCATAAAATGGTCCATACACAATCACTGAAAATGGCGATAATCCTCCATTCACAAACACGTAATTGGCGGTTTAGTAGTTTCCAAAAAAAAATTACTTAAACAATATTACTTTAGTCCCTAGAGATTACTTAATAAAGAGTTTTAGCCCCGTTGTGCAGAGACTAAAGTAACATTTTAAGAGCATGAGAAGTGAAACACATTTCAAACTAGGAGGCTACAGCCGTTTACACAAGAGCGTATAGGGTTAAAAAGGTCTCCGGAATATTAAGCAAGTCCTGTTGCTTTTTTTTCGGAGCACACAGATCACCTGATAATTTATTTCGAAACGTTATAGCTTAAATGTATTTGTATTAATTTTCTCATTCTTGTTATGAATTCATAACGTCACTTACGAGTATAAATGACATAAATTGTAGATTTAACAACATAGTTTAAGGCAAAAACGTGTGCTGGTAAAGGTTATTGTCAGAAAATCCATATCCATAGGTACCTACTTACTAATATTATAAATGTGTCTGTCTGTCTGTCTGTCTGTTACCTCTTCACGCTTTAGGTAAAATTTGGTGTAATGATAGTTGGAATCCTGGGAAAGGACATAGGATAGTTTTTTTCCCGAAATTCATCCCCTAAGGTGGTGAAATGGGAGGTTAAAATTTGTATGGAGTTACGATATATAAACGAGTTTCACGCGGTAGAAGCTAGTCTATACTTTTAGGCATTTAAAAAAATGTAAACAAAACAACCACGTGATATAGTTCGTCAGCCAATAGAAGCAGACAGTGTTCTGCTTCTATTGGCTGACGTCAAAGTCGTCGTACGTCAAAGTTCGATAAAACAGTTTTGATTGGCCGTTTAACAATGTCACGTGGTTTGGAATGTTTACATTTATTAAAATACCTAATAGTATAGACTATAGTAAAGAATAAACGCGAGAGTCCTAAAACGGAACTCTAGCTACCAAAGTACGACTCGCACTTGCCTAGATTTTTTAATTAGCTCTACTTTTTAGTTTAACGTAAATTACTATTGGTACAATTACTTACTTGCAGTATTACCTCTGAAACTACATAAGTATAGGATTACCAATCTAACCAGAACTTCCGAACTCTTCGATCGTAGGTACGATTTTGATCTTCAAATTACACGATAAAACTCGGATTTGACTAAATAATATTTAATAATAATAATTATACATTTTAAAAAACGACTAGGTATCGTCCGTTTTTACTTTTTTGTGACTTTTTTTTTTCTAACGGTAAATAACGGAGGTTCTCAAATCAACCCGAACAACTTTTAACAGAGATGTCCGATTTCATAAAATGTTTTTCAGTTTGATAGAGTAAGGTGCTTTCGATGTGGTCCCATTGTTACCATATTTGAATCTGATCAGGGGTTCCGTGAGGAAATGAGGTGAGCGTTTGGGGTGAGGTATTACATAACAGGCAAACGTATAGCGATTTTAGTATTTTTAGTAGGTAACAAATTCAGAATTACCTAATACCAAATTTGATATCATTATTGAAATTGCCATCCCCGAAAACATGAGAAACGATACCTGCGACGACTTTTTCGAAAACCATCATTGCCGCCATCTTGAATTCTGAGTCTGATATAATTTTTTAACTGGAGACGACACGAAACTCATGACGGCGTTTTCGAAAACCAGCTCGAAATTGCCATACCCGAAAACACGAGACGACGACGACCATTTTAACCCCCTACGCAAAAAAGAGGGGTGTTATAAGTTTGACGTGTAACTCTGTCTGTGTGTGTGTGTCTGTGACACCGTAGCTCTTAAACGGATGAACCGATTTGGATGCGGTTTTTTTAATTTGAAAGCCGGTTTTTTGGCGGTGGTTCTTGTTACAGGCGTGTTTCACGCTACCACCTTCTGCATCAAGGCGGGAAAGAGCGCTGAAAAACGCTTGTAAGTAGGGTAAATGCGGGCAATCATATTAATGGGACCCTGTGCTCGTTTGCGAGTAGAAATAATGGGGTATAATAAAATTACGAATTCTACGCAGATAACTTTTAAGTACTAGTAGTAGGAGGTATTTAATGACGTCAAATTCTAAACATGCTCCCATACGTGTGATGTGATCTGCTTTAAGACTGCACCGAGCGAACGTCGAGCGTCCAGTGGCGCCCTCATTAGATAATATTATTGTGTTTTCTAATTAACTAAAGAATTTCCTTGCAAGTAGGTAGACGATACGTTTTTGTAGCGCAAATTAAAACACAATTTATGGGATACGTAACAAACTTTAATAACAATTACCCTTTGAGTAGTCAGCTTAACGGGAAAAGGTGGCCAATTAAACTATGTGATGTACCCTATAAGTTGTGTTTTCATTTGTAGTACAAAAAACTATCGTCCAATTTCAAGAAAATACTTTAGTTTATAGTAGTGAGGGCGCCACTGTACATCCTGTCTTAAGTACATGTACCTAGATATGAAGAAGAAAAGGCCGATAGAGAGGGGGTAGTTAGACATTTGGGATGCCCCTGTTCTCAGAATGAGGTACTACGAGCCCGCGCCGGTGCGCGGGCGCAAGCGTCGCTGGGCGCCGCTCCGCGCCGTGGCGGCCTTCGGCAAGGACTTCTGCATGAAGACGTCCATGCACGGGTTCATACACATCGCTGCGCCCAACCGGAGCTGGAGCGAAAGGTACACATAAAAAAAAGGTCAAGTGCGAGTCGGAATTGCCATCATAATATTGCACAGTCTTGAGATTGCCATCGTAAGATTGCAGTCTTGAGATTGCGATCGTAAGATTGTAGTGTTTAAATTGCTATCGCAAGATTACTGTGTTGAGATTGCTATCGCAAGATTACAGTCTTGAGATTTCCATCGCAAGATTGCAGTCTTCAGATTGCCATCGTAAGATTGTAGTGTTTACATTGCCATCGCAAGATTGCAGTCTTGAGATTGCGATCGTAAGATTGCTGTCTTGATATTGCGATCGTAAGATTGCAGTCTTGAGATTGCCATCGTAAGATTGCAGTCTTGAGATTGCCATCGTAAGATTGCAGTCTTGAGATTTCCATCGCAAGATTGCAGTCTTCAGATTGCCATCGTAAGATTGTAGTGTTTAAATTGCCATCGCAAGATTACTGTGTTGAGATTGCTATCGCAAGATTACAGTCTTGAGATTTCCATCGTAAGATTGCAGTCTTCAGATTGCCATCGTAAGATTGCAGTCTTGAGATTTCCAGCGCAAGATTGCAGTCTTCAGATTGCCATCGTAAGATTGTAGTGTTTAAATTGCTATCGCAAGATTACTGTGTTGAGATTGCCATCGTAAGATTACAGTCTTGAGATTTCCATCGCAAGATTGCAGTCTTCAGATTGCCATCGTAAGATTGCAGTCTTGAGATTTCCATCGCAAGATTGCAGTTTTCAGATTGCCATCGTAAGATTGTAGTGTTTAAATTGCTATCGCAAGATTACTGTGTTGAGATTGCTATCGCAAGATTACAGTCTTGAGATTTCCATCGCAAGATTGCAGTCTTCAGATTGCCATCATACGATTGCAGTCTTGAGATTGCCATCATACGATTGCAGTCTTGAGATTGCCATCGTAAGATTGTAGTGTTTAAATTGCTATCGCAAGATTACTGTGTTGAGATTGCTATCGAAAAATTACAGTCTTGAGATTTCCATCGCAAGATTGCAGTTTTCAGATTGCCATCGTAAGATTGCAGTGTTTACATTGCCATTGCAAGATTACAGTGTTGAGATTGCCATCGTAAGATTGCAGTGTTTACATTGCCATTGCAAGATTACAGTGTTGAGATTGCCATCGTAAGATTGCAGTCTTGAAATTGCCATCGTAAGATTGCAGTGTTTACATTGCCATCGCAAGATTACAGTCTTGAGATTGCCATCGTAAGATTGCAGTTTTCAGATTGCCATCGTAAGATTGCAGTGTTTACATTGCCATTGCAAGATTACAGTGTTTAGGTTGCCATCGTAAGATTGCAGTGTTTACATTGCTATCGCAAGATTACAGTCTTGAGATTGCCATCGTAAGATTGCAGTCTTCAGATTGCCATCATAATATTCCAGTATGTAGTTTTAATGTTTCCTCACACAGCCCCGGCCGGAACGGGGATTGAAGGGCTAGTTTTATCCCAAACTCGTCCTTAAATACCTTACATCACGGCCCCTGCATGTACTATAGTGGATCTAGGTTATTATGCTTCATTTTGAAATCTGATTCCCAGGGTACTTTGGGCATGCGCGACTGTCGCAGCCATTATGGGTGCCATTGAGATCTCGCTGGGCCAGTGGCAGCGCTACAACGAGAACCCGACGGTCGTGGCGCTGGAGAAAGACTTCAGATCCTGGCAGTTCAGCCTGCCAGGCGTCACCATCTGTCTAGAGGTACAGCACCTGTCCAAAGATACACTAACTTTCCAGATGCAAATAACCAAAGCAGACTAATGGTCGATCTCTAAAAGGGGTCTACGGAAGATGCGATAGAAATATGTCAAAATGTCTGGAGCTTCGACTTCGTCTTTAATTAAAACAAGAATTACGTGTCTAATGCAAACACGACATTTTTGATGAGCGGTCAAAGATATTGTAAATATCAGGGGACTATGTCACACCAATTGACCTAGTCCCAAACTAAGCTCTAGGCTTGTACTATGGGTATTAGACAACGATATAAATACTTACATATAGAGAAATATATACTTAAATACATAGAAAACATCCATGACTTGGGAACAAATATTCACGCTCATCACACAAATATCTGGGATTTGAACCCAGGACCTCTAGCTTTGTAGGCAGGGTCACTACCCACTAGGCTATCGCATTGTGTCGTTTAGTACGTGTTAGCAACAATTTTTTTTTTTTGTTTGGCGTAATTTTTCGTTTTTTTTAATTTGTTTGCTACAGTAAATGCTCTGGGATTAAAAAACCGTTTATTTCATCTCAATGGACGTCATATGAGACGAGATATTTCACTTAGTTCCGATATGATTCACACAAGTTGCATCTAGTTTCATACCTATTTGATTGTGCACTGTATCTAGGGACACATTGTATACTATCGCCACAGTGTCTATCGCTATAGCTAGGCTAGATACAGGCATATCGTTCTTCTGAAACATATTATGAAGTTATCAAAATTTAATGTCTTCATCGTTTGTCGTTTACAATTCAACAAAAGTGTAAACTTTCAGAACAAAGTAGACGAGAAGAAGCTGCCAGCTGTTATCAAGCGGTACTGGGGCGTGGAGCCTCATGAGGAGAAGTACGAGTACTTCAGCCGCTTCGTGGCCGCTGCAGCAGGCACCGGGCTCCTCAGCCTCCAGCAGTTCCAGGAGTTCGAGGGCAAGGACCTTGAGGTGGACCTGTACCAGCTCGTAGTCGATGTAAGATATTTTTGCCTTATTTTGTAAAAGTATTTTTCATCTAGGAACCTACAGCCAACGCCACGCCACGCCATTGCGGGTGGTAGGACCTTGTGCAGGGTCCGTCCGGGTCGCTACCACCATCTTTTCCATTAACCTACCGCCAAACAGCAGTGTTCGCATTGTTGTGTTCCGGTATGGGGATAAGACAGCCGGTGAAATGACTAGCATAGAGCCATTCCACCTTAGCCTCAGGGTTGGCAACGCATTTGCAGTCTTAGGATTGCATTGCAGTCTTGTGATTGCAAATGTCTATGGGTCACAGTTTCCACTTACCATCAGGTGGCCTGTGTGCGCGTTTGTCTACTCGACGCCATAAAAAAAAACGCCATCATGGAATACCTTGAGGTGGCAACATGCCGGGCACGTCACCTCGGAACGCCGACCTCGCTACCATCATCAAGGCTGCTAGGCTTCCTGGTAGAACTAGGTAGGCAAGAGCGGTGCCAGCAACCCAGCACGCAAAAAGTCGCATAAATTAAGTCGTCGTGTTGCGGAAAATTTGCCCACTCTTACCATTAATCCAGTGTCTTAGGAGGGCAGTGTATCCTTCTTCCAGGTGATGCCGGAGCTGAACACTAAGGCGACCTGGTCAGAAGCCAGCTCCGTGGGCTGGTTCCCCATCATGAGTGAGCATAAAAAAAAACGCCATCATGGAATACCTTGAGGTGGCAACATGCCGGGCACGTCACCTCGGAACGCCGACCTCGCTACCATCATCAAGGCTGCTAGGCTTCCTGGTAGAACTAGGTAGGCAAGAGCGGTGCCAGCAACCCAGCACGCAAAAAGTCGCATAAATTAAGTCGTCGTGTTGCGGAAAATTTGCCCACTCTTACCATTAATCCAGTGTCTTAGGAGGGCAGTGTATCCTTCTTCCAGGTGATGCCGGAGCTGAACACTAAGGCGACCTGGTCAGAAGCCAGCTCCGTGGGCTGGTTCCCCATCATGAGTGAGCTGGGTGCCTGCTATGCCAGCAACTCGCTGGCCATCCCTGACAACGCTATCATGTGTGTATCATACCAACAAAAATAATGATTGTTAGAAATATAATAGGTAGGTTATTAAACGTGAAACATAACCATGAAACATATGCTATAATTACCCTCTAATGTTGTGAACTCTAAAAGTGTTAACCTGTTCAAAAATAAGTTTCACAAACATTCTAAATTAGTGTAACAATTCGTGCAGTGATCAAGGATTTAGACATAATATCAGTGCCAACTGCCTGTCTAAAATAAATAATAATTATTATTTTAAGTATTTATTTAATTTTCTGTAAATTAGGTTTTTTACAATAAATATTCAATTATAAAAGTAAAATAATTATTAATTATTAATTATTATTATTATTATTATGACAGTTGAGACGCTGGGGTTCGGTTGTGTTCCGATCGACGTGCGATTGACAAATGTGTAATTTTTTTAGTAGAATAGGTAGTGTTTAACGTTCGGTTCAAGTTCTATTGTGTTAGGAGAATACGAAGTGTCATAACTTCGATCGATCGTTAACTTTGAGTTGAAGTCGAACTACAATCGAGTCGTTACCTTATAGTAGAATAATAAAGAGTGTTAAACTTGCCGTCCAACTGAGTTTCTACACAATTTTGTTAGTAGAATTGACCCCCAGTTACTTACAATACTTGCCATGCCACGCAAAAAGCTATTTAAGACTAGACTTATATGTGTTCAGGGTCCTAGATAATTATACTCTCGGTTGCCAGAAAACCAAACCCGAATGAGACCGGCATCTTCCCCCTCCGATGTGAGTACCTCTCCCTGCGCTGCTACGTCGCTATAGAAGTCCACAATGTTACTAACGTAAGTAAATTCCATCTCATTACAGTCAACTCATTACCCGTTGACTATTGCTTATAGTATTTTCCTTTTATTTGAAGACTGCGCCGAGCAGACACCGAGCGTCCAGTGGCGCCCTCATTACTATTACCGTGTTTTCTAATTAACTAAAGAATTTCCTTGAAATCAGACGATGTGTTTTGTAGTGTAAGTAAAAACACAATGTATGGGATACGTAACAAACTTTAATAACAATTACCCTTTGAGTAGTCAGCTTAACGGGAAAAGGTGGCCGCAATTTTCCGTTAAGTTGATAACTCGAAGGTGAATTGTTATTAAACTATTTGATATACCGTATAAGTTGTGTTTTTATTTTTAGTACAAAAACACACCGTCAGATTTTAAGAAAATACTTTAGCTTATTAGAAAACACAATAATAGTAATGAGGGCGCCACTGGAGCTCGACGTTTGCACGGTGCAGTCGATGTACAAAAACAAAAGAGTTTATTAGCGACTCAATAGACACCACAGCCTTTATTGATACTCGTACTTCTACACAAAGATCTAGCATTATATTTGTGCAGTTCTACATCCACTCTCCCTACGACATCATGGACGTCACGTCAGCCCCGTCTAAATGCAACAAGGGCATGGAGCGCAACATCGAGCTGAGCGTGATCGAAACGCGCTGCGGCCGCGGCGTGCGCGCGCTGCACCCGCAGCGCCGACGCTGTCTGTACGCCGACGAGTCGCCGGCGGGCAGGCAGGTTAGCCTCAAGTTCGAATTCTTAGCTATAAAAAATACGATTACTTAATAGTTATTTTCACAATCGTGTTATAATAGAGAGCTTTTTAATCGAGTACCGTGCCTAAGTAAGGTACGAGATTAAAAAGCTTGATTATGACACAATTGTGAACAATACTTTTTGTACGAGTTCATTCAAATTAATAATTTAAGTCATTAATACAATCACCACCACATCGACATTTGTTACGTACCTATCACACCACCGGCGTCCACAATGTTGCAGTACTGGCTAAATAAGTACTAGCCAATCACAATGCGTAGTTTTTTTATGCCCTGGATATAGAAGCAGGTTTAACCTTTTCGCCGCCATTGACTTGATACAAAAGTCGTCCTCACACGCCAATAACAGCTCAAAGCCTCAGCTAATTTCAACCTTATGTAACAAATACTTGGGTCTATTTTGAGCTGTTAACATGACTCGTCATTGGCGTGTGGGGCACTAAATGTACTGACTTTATATCACGTCAATGGCGGCGAAAAGGTTAAGTACATTTTTGACAGATGACGCAACGCTGCTACGTTCCGAAACGCCACAGATTGGCCATTTTGTATCGGATCGAGTCTCCTTAAACAAGGACACATTATGATTGAAATACGAAGTTCTATTTTTAAAATTTTTTCAGTTGTCTAAAGCGTATCGAAATGGTTATTTCGGTTGTTTCGGAAGTAACATAAGACTGTCAACGTTGAAAAGAGTGACGTTGCAGTATTCTCTATGAAATCTTAATACACAGATTTTAATCGACGAGTACAAAAAGATGTTTTCACTTCTCATGCATTGAACTGAAGTGACCCTCTTTAGTTGGAGTAGTTATATGATTTTATTTTCCAAAGTAAGTCACAGTGTACAAGAAATACGGGTTAAGGGTTTAAATAACATTGTTAATAGAATTATTAAACAGAAAACAAACAAACGAAAGAACTTACAAAATTACTTAAAACTACTCTAATCTAACAAACCGCTACCAGTGGGCATTGTTCCTAAAATGCTTAATCTTTGTGCCAAGTACAGGCCAGCATTTTTGTCACGGGATGCGTCGATCAGGCGCTTTGACAAATCTTTAAAAATACGGTGTGCTCCTGGTCTTCAGGGTCCTAAAGTTTCAACCCCAAAAGGCTCAAATATGTAACTTCTATCAAGTTGATTGTATTTGGAGTAGTGATATTTTTGTCTCCAGGGGACGAAAGTATTTTATCTTTTTAATTTAATTAGATAAGCCTGTTAAAAACTTACTTTATAAAAAATACAAAAAGCTATTCCGATACCGGGAATCGAACCCGAGCCTCCTGGGTGAGAGCCAGGTATCCTAGCCACTAGACCATATCGGATACAACTTTGAGCGCGAAATAACACTTCTAGTAGTGCGAATGTATAAAGATCAGGAAGTATTTAAAATTAGCACTGCAGAAGTAGCCATAACGTGGTCAGTTTTATTTTCAATCTTATGTCTATTGCCATAAAAAACATTGCAGCGCGAGAAAATAAAGCTGGGGTAAATTTATTTTTGGTTGAACCACATTGCCACATGTTATCGTATTGTCAATGTAATGAATCTTATTGACAGTAATTAGTGGCCGAATTAAAAACAATACAGTCAAGGGCAAAAATATGTATACACTTTAGTACCTTGTCACTTTAACCACTGTGACAGTTCATATATGGCAGTTCAAATATGACGTAAATAGACAAGGTACTAAAGTGTATACATATTTTTGCCCTTGACTGTACAATTAAATATTGAAACCAATATGGCTTAGTGTCGTCTTAATAGTCTTGAAATCGAAGGATGGTTTTTTGTTGTATGGTCACGACGTCACGAGCGTTAATTTGGGACCCAGTTCAAGAAAAATATGTACTTACCTACTTATACTTGAAGTCGTCAGTATCATTAGAGGTGTCAAGTCATTTGTAACTGTTAGGAAACTCAACCTTGTTGTTGTAGAATGTCAGATTGACTTTGGACCTAAGGTGGGTACCAAATTAAATCTCGTGACTGTACGTACAAAGGAATACACAATGTACAGTCACAACCCGGCAATGTTAAGCCGTTTGCCACTCTTCCCAATTTAATTGTGTACAGATATAGTGAATAATCCTTTCCCATCGTTTTTGGTCGGATAACTTCGTATATATCTTGCTTTCTCAGTTGGCTTATTGATGAGTACTGAAGCTAATTGAGAAAGCTACATGAATACGAACATATCCGACAAAGAACGATGGGAAAGGATTATTCACTGTATCTGTAATGCAGACTTGACATATTACCCGAGTGTGTTGATGTCGTAAAAGCCGACTAAGGTAATAAAGGCGTGTACTGTTAGGCGATGGGCTTGCAACCTGTCACTAATACACTGGTAACATCTTCGCCTAAGTGTGCAAAATGTGGTTACAGAATTATCAAAAAGTTTTTATAGTCGTCGGAAATTCTGTAGCTCTGCCTACCCCACTGGGAATGAAGGCGTGAGTGTATATGTATGTAAATGAATATCTAACAAACAGACACAATAAAACGCCTGTTTCCAGGTGTACAGCACCAACACTTGCAGACGATCGTGTCGCAACAGGCAGGCGCTGCGTCTGTGTGGGTGTAAGCCGTTTTTCAATTACTTCGAAGGTAAGAAAACTACAGACTATACACCACTACCACAGATCACTACCATATTTTAGCCAAAGGGTTCAAAATGATCTACCGTACGCAAGGAGGCATAACTGCATATACTCTCATCTGTACATACATAGAAAACATCCATGAATCAGGAAAAAAATATTCACGCTCATCACACAAATATCTGCCCTTACCGAGATATGAACCCTGGACTGCTAGCTTCGTAGGCAGGGCCAGTAACAACTAGGCCCACGCGTCGCCAATTAAGTCTTGCACTTAATCTACGTAACTGAGCAGGGTAAAGTCGCCAGTATTCAGCCAGAGACGTGGGAAGAGTACGAGAGATATATTTCCCATATAAGGTCGACTAACTGGTCTCTGGCTGACCACTGGTGACTTTACCCCATATCTTAAGTTTTCAATTGTGGATTAACACAAAACGAGTGATAATATTATTTGAATAGTGTCATTATTGCAGTTATCAAAGAATCAACTTTCGTGCGAGTTCATTTTTTGTATAGTGTCACTGTTGAATTTAAGGTTTCTATATTGACGTTCCCAGAGGGCCCGCCGTGCTCGCTGGAGGGCATGCGCTGCCTGGCGGCGCGTGCGCACAACCTCACCACGCTCAGCGAGTGCGCGTGCGCGTCCATGTGCGTCGACGCTATCTTCATGCGGCTCTCCAACGACACGCAGATATGGTACTGGCTTACATACTATCAGCCCAATGGAACCCTGACCCACCATAGAACGGTGTCACAGTGACATTATAAAACAATTTGCTTGACACTTCTTATGACTTGAGTCATAACGTCTCTGTGACACAGTTCTATGGTGGGTCAAGGTTCCAATGGTCTGATAGTACATAACATTAAATCACACCTGTTTCCAAGAGAAGTAGGCGGAGAACACTTCTACCCACTTGCTACGATCTTGACAAATCTCTTTCGCTTCTTCCCTTTCATACATCGATACATGCACGTCGGTTTCGGGTACTTAAGATTCGGGCCTTATCCAGTATTTCTCCGATTTGATTCGAAAATTACGCCTAGGCCGACCTTTTGCTCTGGACGAGTCTCTTTCGTCAATCTTCTTTCATCCATCCTTTCCAAATTACCGAATCATCGAAGCTGTCCTTTTCAATCTTAGTCGCGTTAATTTTATTCTCCACGATGATGGTGACGGGTATGCCGGCAGTTGGCCAGCTCTAAAAAATGCTGTAGAAAGCTACATCAACGTTTTGTATTGTGAAACGACGAAATTTTTGTTTTTTAACCTATTATTTGTACCATGTCTTGTGTTTTTGTTACTACAACTTTGTGTATCTTGTTGGGTATTTTGGTTTATAAGTTCACAAGAATACTCTTTACAAATAAGTAAGTAAATAAATAAAAAACTGACCAAGTGCCAGTCGGTCTCGCGCACGAAGAGTTCCGTACCGTTATACATACAACATTAGCAAAAAACGGCAAAAAATCACGTTTGTTGCATTATGGGAGCCTTAAATATATATTTTATTTTAATTTAATTATTAAATTTAAATGAGCTACGTGTTTCCGTTATTAATATCGAGCAAAAAAAGGCAAAAAAATCACGTTTGTTGTATGGGAGCCCTCTCTAAATATTTATTTTATTCTGCCTCATGCCTCCATGGTAGTTGCTGTTCTGTCTGAGTCAATAATTTATTTATTTATTTTGTTTAGGTTTAAGAAGTTTAAGTTCATTATTGTTTATGTTTTCTTTTTAATTGTATATTTTTGTAATCTTGCACTACAGCCCAATAAATATTTCATTCATTCATTCATTTAAGGTAGGTAATGGAACAGAGGGCCCAGACAAGATGCACTACGCTAGCTAGCGTTTCTCTTCGTTTAGTTTTTAAGCCAATCGCGTCACTGGTAGATGTCGTGATACGAAAAGTCACGTGATCTACCAGTGATGCGATTGGTCCAAAAACTAAACGAATAGAATCTATTGGCAGAGTGCAAAGTGGGTGGAGGGGGTAGCCTAAACGATCACAGCGCTCGCTACGGCTAAAATTGTCATTTTTGTCGCTGACATGAGCTGTCAAATCCATATTGCATTAAACATTTTCTAATCATCTTTGAGATAAACATATGGTCCTGGTAAGATGTGTTGTTGTGAATTGTAATAACACCGAGAAGAATAGCGACTGTAAATTTTACCAATTTCCAAGACCATGGTGGAAACGAGACCAAAGAAATAAGTGGATATTTGCCGTAAACGAAACCCCGTTTTAGTCACGAGTTGGCTCATTTCTCACTGAAAACAACAATTTTAATATTATTGGCAATAATGTTACTGACTACCATTGTCCAAAATTGTGTAATATAGTAAAATAACACAAGATTTCATTAATATTTTTCACAATATTTACTTACTTCTTGTTTGACAGCGGTGACAATATTGTCCATAATGGCCGCCTGTCACGTGGCGCTGTCGTCGCGTTCGGTCCCAATAGTTAGCGTAATGCATCTTGTCTGGCCCCTCAGTAATAAGTAAGATCTATTTGTAGAGAAATTGTCTGTCGGTTGCGCAGGGACCGAGGGCCGTTCATGCTGCAGGGCGTGATCAGGTTCAAGGTGCAGGCGCCGCGCACGCGCTACACCCGCGAGATCGTCTTCCACTTCCAGGACCTCGTTGGTGAGTAACAACGTAGGTATCCATGTACCATCAGACCATTGGAACCTTGACCCACCATAGAACTGTGTCACAGAGACGTTATGATTCAAGTCATAAGAAGTGTCAAACCAATTGTTTTATAATGTCACTGTGACACCGTTCTATGGTGGGTCAGGGTTCCATTGGGCTGATAGTACAGTCAAGAGATTTAATTTGGTCCAAAGTCAATCTGACATTCTAAAACAATAAGGTTGAGTTTCCTAAAAGTTACAGATGACTTGACATCTGTAATGACATTGACGACTTCAAGCATCTTTTTCTTGAAATGGGTCCCAAAATTAACGCTCGTGACCGTAGTAATGGAAAAAAATATTTTACTAACCCGCGATATTTCACGTGTAGGCCTCCCCTACGGACGATCGGACGAAACTATAAGGGTTTCTAGTTCGACCATGGAACCCTAAAAACGAGTGTCAACAATAAGGGTACAATAAGCAGTGATCGTTATCAACGTCCTGTAATGGTAGCAAAGTATGGTTGACAAAAAAAACAATTAACGAAGTATATTAAACATTATATATTTTACAAATTATGAGATTTATATACATATTTATAACAACAAATCCAAATTATAGTGAATAAATAACTAAAAATCCATTTTAAATAGCTAAATGACCTTTCTATGTTAACAGAAGTCACAGGAAGGACATTTAAGTCTTTAAAATATTGCACACTATTTTTATTCACAGCTTCCGGCATATCCTCCTCTTTACCTTCAATCAGCTGCTGCACAACGCTTACAGTACTGTAACCCGGGTTTTTCTTTAGGACATATTTTTTTTAAATAAACTTCCTTGCCCTTGGGATGTAATCTCAACTTTGCCATTTTTTTTTATCAAGTCCGAGATAATTTTTATTGAACTTTTCAGTTAAAGATTTGGATCCTCCAGCAATTGAATTGACTTGGCAATAATGTCGAAGTTTGTGTAAACGAACAATAAATCTGATTTTAAATTGCGATCACGGAAAATTTTCTTGGCGTCGACAATTTTGTTCTTGCTTCACGTGAATCTAACGCATTGATCAGTCTTGATTTCATTAAAATATTTGTTGTAATTGTACCGTAAGGATTGATATCTAGAGGTGTAATCTTTAGAAGGTAAGTATTTATGTTATGGTTAAGATCAAAAGTAAACAACCAAATGAGTTTGTTTTTTCTGCTAACCATACCCTTTGCTACCAAAAATGGACGTTGATAACGATCACTAAAATAAGGGTACATCTTTTAAAACTGAACTAGCCAAATAATTCCCTTCCGTCGTTGGATACCATATTCGCAAACATGATATTCTGCAAAATATCATAAAAGCAAAACCACATATTCGCAAATCGTGACATTCGCAAATCATAATAGTAGCAAGACATCACATTAGCAAAACTTAACTAATATTATGACATGAATTAGATAGTGTCAACGGAGCTCCACAACGGCGGATGTCCTATTTCTGGGTAGTTTTTTTTTTTCACTCCAAAAAGTATATTATTGATAATATTATAAAAATTACATTTCAAAGTGGATTTAAAAATTAATACATTAAAAATTTCATACAACAAAAACAATTACGTATATTAAAAACGAAATTAATTGTAAAGTTTCTTGATTTTTTAAATTTTTCTGGGTAGTTTGGCCTCCGGGCCTGATATAAATCAAACGTAATCTAAACCTACCTAATGATTTTATAACAAAACCCGACTATTTGTAAATATAATGTTTTGCGAATATCGTGTTTTGGTAGTATGATGTTACGCGTATTTGATGTTTTGCTAGTATGATCTTTTGCGAATGTCATATTCTGTAGAGTAACCGAATAATTCGTTTAGTATCGTTTGGAGGAGCAGCTGGCTTGTTCCTCGGAGCCAGCTTCATCAGCTTCGTCGAGATCCTGTACTTCGTGATGGAGAGGCTGCTGGGGACCTTCCGCGAGGAGAACGGACCCGGGAGCAGAGTGCATCCATCTGGTGTGCTTCAGGTATGTAGATTTGGGAGCCAGGGTTTCATAACCCAAGTCAAGTCAGTCCCCATCATCTTGCGCCGGTGTGCTCCAGGGTGTAGGGTGGAAGACCCCTGCTAAAATTAATAGCGCAGAGGCATTCCATATTTATACTAATATTATAAAGCTGTGTTTTACTGTACGTGTTTATTTTGTTCCAGATCAAAAAATCAAAGCTGCCGTACGAGCAGGCCAGGATCTTGGAGTTGACAGCCATACTAGAGCAGCAAGGATTGTCGACACACACGGCTACAGCCTCGCCATCGCGCCAGCTGTATTAAGGATTCAGATGCAAGATGTTTGACAAGAGTGTTTCTGCATCGCATTCGATCCAAGACAAAGAATATATAAATCCTATTGCAAAAAAAACCGATACATTCCAAAAAAACGGTTCCTATATTCAAGAAACTAATCGTTTTCCTTACGTGTCGCTAAAATTTGACATTTGCTACGTACACAATGTGTCAAATTTTAACGAGACGTAAGGAAAACGAGAGCTTGTGTAATGTGGACATCGTAGAAGTAATAGAAGATTGTTAACCAAGGGATGAAAAGGATGAATTGCAGCCCGAGATATTTAGTTCAAGGAAAGTAAAAAACAGGTTGTTTTTTAAACATTTTTGAGAAATAGTACATTGTGCATCAAGGGTGGTAAGAAGAGGATTGCTAACGAGATTGCAATCTCCTTGATTCAAAAATGATTCAAGTTTGCAATCTCCTTACTGCCCATGATACACACAATGATTTTCATCACATTAGCGAGGAAATAAAAAACAAATAGATAAAAAAACCTTTTCATTTGATTTCGCTGGCAGCAAATCATTGTTGAGTAAGTAGTTGAGCCGCATTTAACAAATCAGGTGGTGTTGATGTCACTACAGATTCTTCCGATGCATGAGGAAGTCATATTTAGTTTGTTTTTTTCGTACTTACCTTTAAACAAAATACGCTTCGGAAACAACAATCAAACAAAATTAAACGAACTCGATTCGCTAAGCTAAAAAATTTTGACAACTTTTTTTTAGTCTTCCACAGATAATGCTTAGAATTGCTTTTTTTTTAAACTTGACAAATACAGGCCATTCTGCCAGATTGTACAAATTTTCAAAATGAAATTTAATAAAATAATTGCGAATGTCTCTGAAATAATGGTAAAATAGAAATATAATGCAGACAAATGTGCCGTATAAGTTTAATTAAACAGTAAAATTGGTTTGTAGCCAAGTTTTGAATGTAGGAAATAAACCTTGGCTGATTTTACACCTCCTTGGTCTGAAATTATGGACAAGTGGATTCTATATTTTAAAACTAAACTCATAACTCCCTAGGGAGTTATGAAAATCTATAACTCCCCCGGGAGCTAAGTCGGCTATAACTGCCCTAAACGCCTGCGTGTTATAAAACCCTTTCCGAGCAAGTGTGATGAAAAAATCATAACCACAAATACTAGGAGTGCATAAACATTAAAAGTACATTGCTGTGACGTGTGGGAGACATCCGCGCTGTGTTGTGTGCGCCCGCCCGCCGGCGCGCCACCTGCGATCTAACTTGAGCTACGCAGCTCCTCATTTTTTTTTTTTTTTTTTTTTTTTTTTTTATGTCATAGAGTAGACAAACGAGCACACAGTCCACCTGATGGTAAGTGGAAACTGTGACCCATAGACATTCGCATTCACAAGAATGCAATGCAATCTTAAGACTGCAAATGCGTTGCCAACCCTGAGGACTAAGATGGAATGCCTCTATGCTAGTCATTTCACCGGCTGTCTTATCCCCAAACCGGAACACAACAATGCGAACACTGCTGCTGTCATTACCGCTGCGCTCCTGGTACTTTATTTAAACATGCAATTCCTTTTCTTCCTTAGAGTAGTAGATATGTATCACTTTACCCGCTTTTAAGATAAAGAATGGCCTACTTTCGTATGAGACATGTAAAAAGAAATGATAGGAAATTAATTATTGACATGGGGACAGATAGCCCCTGTAGATAATCCTCGGTAGCGTGACCGATGCCATGAATAGACTATGAGGTGCAGCTGCATAATAAACCAGGTCGCTCAAAATCAATATTGCGGCTACTTACGTAACGTACATATACAATGGTGGTCACATGGTTAGGGACGCTTGCGTTTTTCCCATACAGTTGCCTACAAATATGACTTTTCAATTTTCATGAGTTTTCAGAGTCATGCACGCACGTCGGTTTCGGGTACTTAAGATTCGGCCCTTTTCCAGTATTTCTCCGATTTTACTCGAAAAAGTACGCCTACGAAGGCCCCTTCCGACCCGTTCACTCACTTTCGATCTGTATTATGTCTCTTTCGTCAATCTTCTTTCATCCATCCTTTCCAAATGACCAAACCATCGAAGCACGCCCTTTTCAAAATATTCGATAACGTAATTAAATTACGTTACAGATGTCATCGTTTTCAGCCTACTACCACAAGTAATGCTGGTCATTTGGCCTTTCGGCTTCTGAACCCATCGAGTACTTATAATATGTGTGTAGATAAAGCATTGTACGCGACGTAAACCGTCACGTAAACTACTATTTTTCACCACAACAATCAATTTCCCAACGATAAATACGTCGTGTGAATATACTTGTCACAGGATCAATAACTGGCTGACCTAATTACGGCAGGGAATCGCGTGACCATGAAACAAGGCAAGTGACGGCAAATAACATGTAATTCCAGGGTTTCCCAGCCCATCCATGTAGAACTGTACATCGATATATGTTGATAAACTTATCGTTATTATTGTATTATTTGTCGATATGGATGAACGTGGATCGTGGATGAAAACATCTGTCACTTTCAGACAAAAGTGTGAGAGTGACGGTTGCTATATCCATCCACCGCGATAAAAGCGGCCATGGTGTTGCAATGCGGATTCAACACAAGTACAGCCTAAACTGTAAGACCTAGGGCCGTATTAATAAACTAATCTCAACTTTAATGCTCGTCTCGAGATGCGTGTAAAATGACAATGTTCTATGGTTTGACGTTTACTTTGACGTATCTTGTGACGGGCTTCTCAGCCAAAGTATTTATTAATACGGCCCCTAGTCTTAAAAGCTGCTAAAAAACTGTCATGTAAAGAAAAAGAAAGAAAATCATTTATTCGTGACAAACTTAACTAAGAATAGATAAAAACGTACAAGAAGAAAATAGACACGAAATGGTCCCAACCCCAACTCAGTGTACCTAATGCTGGCGTTAAAGTCAGCGCTGGTCTTCCGTTGGAATTGGAACTATCTGGTAAAACCATGGAAGGTTACAAACACGTAATAATTTAAACACAAAACAACATTTACGACTCAGATTTGCGAAAAAAATTGCAGGTAGGTAGGGTAAATAATACTGAGCCTAAATAACATAGTCTCCCAAAATGTCCCAATTAATTTGTATGGAAACTTCCTTTTTTGTTACCAATTCTTCCGTTCGTGATAGCAAAAAAGGAAGTTTCCATGTTTTTTTGAAATAAAGTTACATTGATTAGGATGGTTCTGAGCAAAATTTCGTAAAACTTGGTTAAGCCGTTTAAGAGATATCAGCTCTGCAAGTAGGTGTCGCCGTTAAATCGGGGGCTTTTAACCCCCTAAAAGCCCAATATCTCAAAGACGGCTGAACCTATTTTAATAAAACTTGTCTTAGAACCACCGCCAAAATATCTGCTTTCAAATTAAAAAAAAAACGCATCCAAATCGGTTCATCCGTTTAAGAGCTACGGTGCCACAGACAGACTCATAGACACACACTTACACGTCACTTATAGCACCCCTCTTTTTGCGTTGGAGGTTAAAAATGAGAAAAAAATAAACGTAAAATTCTGAAATTCTCAAGTTTTCCTCGCTCGTTTTTATATGGGATTTAAGCAAACCTATATGTAAAAAGATATAATATACCTTAGAAAAACAATCACAATAATTCAATAAAATCATTTAATACTAAGCATTACATGCATTCAACCTCAAAGTTAATATAGATAAAGCGGGGTACGAAAATCTACGTTAACATGTGACAATAGTTTTAAAAACACAATATTTTGAATTAACCGTAATAAATATAATAAATATAAATATAGTAATGGACAAAACAATCAAAGGACGGATTATTAACAACCAGAAGAAGACCTTAGAAGCTAGTTTAGAGGGAATGTTGAAAATTCCAGTATGGCGATATTTTTCCAAAAAACATTCATGATCTGTCTTTATTTTTTTTCATTAACACATAATTCCAGTATAATCCAAAATCTCTATTTATCTGAATAGTTATATTATTTCTACAAAACTGTCATAACCTAAACCTGCCAATTTGAGCCTAATTGCAAAGGGGAAATTTGCGACTGGGAAAGATCCAGAATGGTGAATATGCGACGAGGAAAAGTTGAGAATGGAAAAAATGCGTTACTATGCGAAAAGGTAATAAAATAATAGGTCTGTACTGTTTTAAAGCTTGTTGACAAAAAAGATAGCTAACGTTTTTTACTCGTATTTATTCCTTATTTTATAATTACACTACTTAAATTAAGCTACATTATAATGGCAGTGTTTATTGATTCACACGGCGACGCAAAATCAGCTGGACTTTTGTATGCAGTGCAGCAGAAATTACGCGACCGAGTAGAGGTGTGTGACTAGAGGTTTTAACACTAGAGAGTCACGGTCGCACTTAGAGTCAGTATTTTTCATATACAATTTTGAAAAAGGAAGGAGTTTAATTTATCATTAAAGCTGCGGCCACACCGGAGCTTAACGGTGCGTAGGTATATATTACGGTGTCGTTGCGTAAACAAAAGACGGGGCCATAGTAACAACACGGCGCCGTTTTTAAGCAGCGGTGTGGTCGCAGCTTAACTGCATACTAATAGTAATAATCGTTTTTAATCTAATGCACATACCAATAGAGTATAGAGTGCTTCAACTTCTACATTGCAGTTAGCCGCCTTCTATCACGATAGTATTGGCTGATTTACATTGATCCAGCAAAAGCATGCTAGAAGAAGTACATTGACGAGTTGGTCTTTAAGTTTTAGGTGAGAGCTATTGAAACGACGCAATGTACTTCTACTTACAGTTGTGCCTGCTCGGCTTTTAAAGGGAGCGCTCTGATTCCGGTCAATCGGTCTTTTAGTTCCTTTGGCTCCGGAGCAAATATTGAGATCTGAGCAGGACTCGCTTTGAAGTAGGTACTATTGGATTGGTCTCATTCACATCAAGTGCCATGCCGCGTGCTCTTTCCTCGTTCACTGTTTCGCTCATACGTACAATTGCTGCTGACCTAAAGGACCAAAGACCGATTAAGATCGTTTACGAAGAACTAGTTCGTTCCGATTCGTGACGGGAATTCATTCCTTTTAGTTCTTAGTTCCTGAACGACACAAGCCTTTTTTTATGGCAGAGAGAAGACAAACGATCACACAGGCCACCTGATGGTAAGTGGAAACTGTGACCCATAGACATTCGCATTCACAGGACTGCGATGCAATCCTAAGACTGCAAATGCGTTGCCAAACCTGAGGACTAAGATGGAATGCCTCTATGCTAGTCATTGTTGCTAGCCTACTTCTACTGACGGGCTTTTACTGGACTAATGAAAGTTAGCCATGTGACTAAGTCTTCTGGTCGAGCCAGCCCAGCCGACCGCGGCCTAGCACGAGCATCAGGACATCGTCGGGCCCCGGCTCGGCCGGAGCCACGCGGGACAGGTGCCAGGACCGCTTGCTTGACTCTGGAGACGCTGGAAATTTATACAGCAAACTGGTTTTGACTGGTTCGTTCGCGTGGTTGGAAGTTTCTTGGAGAGAAAATAAATAAATACCAGGGGACAATGTCACACCAATTGACCTAGTCACTTAAGCTCTAGGATTGTACTGTGGGTACTAGACAACGATATAAATACTTACATATAGAAAACATCCATGAGTAAACGAATAATCACGCTCACCGCGCTAATATCTGCCCTTACCGGGATTTGAACGGATCGTTAGCTTCGTAGGCAGGGTCACTACCAACTAGGCCAGCGCGTCGTCAAACAAGTGTTGTGTAAAGTCTAAATTTGGTATGACTTTTTAACTACAATCTACGGAAGGAAACTTTAATGTTTTTACTATGAATTATAGGGTAAAAGACGAAAAATAGCGCCATTTAAGGACAAGGAAAATTACAATTAATATGGAATCTCTATCTCTATCTTTTAAGCCGTTTGGCCGTGTGAAATTGTCCTCTGACATTTATTTATTTTGTGTGGCAATATTGATTAGTACTTACCGCCGCCGCTGCGGCGCTGTTGTCGCTAGCTGTGCGTGCGAGCGCGGCGCAAGAGCGAGCAGGACGACAATACTATGTGAGTTGCCGCCAGCGATGCGTAAATGGCAGTCAGGTAGCGATGCAACCAGCTCACTAGTGTTGCCTGGCAATCCTGACGAGAACAAATGCAAAAGAATGCAAAACATTTTATAAAAGAAGAGGCCCAGAGGTGAAATTGGCACTATGATCCAAATTTTATCCAAAATCTGTTGCTTAATGTGGTATTTGCCACTTGAGAATAAATTATAGTGGCACCTGTCACCACGTCTTACTATTTCCTGCTAAGCGGTTTTTTAAAAATGCATTTTTCTACAAATATTTATTAATCCCTCTGATGAATAAAACGTCAAACAAATAAAGCTAAAAAGACTCCTATTACGCATCCTTTTGTCGTTTACGTTACTTTATACGTATTTTGAAATTGAAAAAAGGCCTCTAAGAAGATGCCTGCTATCTTTTAGCCAAATGGCGTCCTTGACAATGAAAACTGCTTGAGAAAGATATCTCGGCTAATGCAGTACATAATGTAACATAATCATTTACCTTCTTAAATGCTTTTGAAGCAGTACAGTTGTTGGGGTAGAACATTCTCCCACAGCAGGACCAAGGTATCTTGGGAGCGTCAGACGTTGTTACACTGAAAGGAAAATAAACAGCTGTACAAATCTAAATATATAAAAGGAGAAACTAACTGACATATCAACGCACAGCCTAAACGGCTAAACGTAGGCACTTGAAATTTGGGAGGGACGTAGCTTAGGTACCGTAGAGGTGCACTAAGAAAGGAATTCCCGAAATTCCCACGGGAACGGGAATACTCATATAAACCGAAGCGAAGCGACAGTTACAACACGCGAGAGGATTTTGAAAGAAGAGGGTCGTCCGAGATCGCTAGCGCAAGGCAGTCGCATATCTAGTTACTCTGTTGTTTTAAATCTAAAAGTGTGAAATAATTAAATAATTTTAGTCGAGTGTTATATTGTTCTGTAGACAGTGAAAAAAGGATCACAGTGGAAAAAACAGTTTAAAAAAAAAACTTTTTGATTTAGAAGATATTGCAAAAATCATTTTAAATTTTACACTGCAACGGCTTTTTTTTCGACCGCCCCCGCGACCGCGGGCGATGAGTCATCCGTAACCGGCGAGCGGCCGGTGAGTCATCCGCAACCAGCGAGCGGCCGGTGCAGCGCGCGCGGACACTGACTTACGAGCGCAGCGGACATTATTGTCACAAGAGCAACCGGACTTTTTAAGGTACATAATGGCAAATTGTGGTAAATGTAACAAACCTATTATTGATAGAAGGTTTCTCACATGCTCCACATGTAGTAAATTATATCACCAAGATTGCACAAAGATTTCGGAAAAATTATTTTTCCTAAGGAAAGCCAAGGAAAGTAAAATATGGGTATGTGATAAATGTCCAAAAAAGTTAAATGAGGGCAATACACCAACGACGTCCTCGCCCGTACCGACTTCCCATAACTCACATACTTCGAGTAATTATGTCACTGAAAGGGTTAAATACAAAGTTAATATTTCTGCTGAAAATTCTTTTGAGTCGCTACCGTCGGAGGATAGCAGTGATGAAGACTCGTTAGATATATTAAATCGCAGTTGTCCAGGTACTGGCTATAATATGACGCAAAAATTGGAAGATACAAAAACTAAAATAACTGAATTAGAGACGAAACTTCAAATAGCAGAGAATGAAATAGAAAATTTAATTATGGAGAACTGTTCCCTTAAGAAGCAAATTATGAAGTTTGAAAAGAAAACCGAAAAATTAACCCATATATGCAAATCGACTCCGATAAAAAGTAAAAAAAAAGGACATAAAGACATAAGTAGGACAAGACTAAATTTTACAAATATTGAACAAATTGAAAACGAAATAGAATCAACAGATATCAACATTCAAATCTCTAAAGAAGACCCAAATTCACAATGCATTTTTGGCGATCAATCTGCTCCACCGGCACCTCCAGCACTGTCAGCAGCACCAGCAGCTCTGGCACCATCATCGGCACTACCGGCGCCTCTAGCACCACCATTACCAGAGCAACTTAAAAATGCAAAAGCAACAAAAAGCAAACTGTACTTAATCAGTAGCAATAAAATAAACAAAGTACGGCAAATAACCGAAAACAGACTGTCCGACAATTTACAAACTTGCCACTTCTTAACACCCAACGCTGGAGTAAAAGAACTTTTGCGCGATATTCACTTAAAAACGACCAATTTAACCAAAAGTGATCACTGTGTCATCATCATAGGAGAAGAGGACTTCAGGAAGACCAATAACTATTTGGACTTGGTATTTTATATCAGGGAAACGCTTCTAAATTTAGATAACACGAATTTTATAATATGTTTGCCTACCTATAAATGCAATAATATAAGTGCTATGTTTAACTGGAGGATTGACACATTTAATAATTTACTTTATCTCGACGTTGAGTCGCACCAATACGCCTTCCTAAATGACTCAAACTTGCATCTGTCATATGACAGGAATATGTTTCACGGACTTACGGGCGTACTAAGTAACCATGGTTTCGAAAAAGTTGTGTGTGGATTACAACAAACAATAGAGCATGTAAAATCATACAGTAATAAGCATGATCCTGAAAATCCATCCTCATCTATAAATAAAATTGAAGAGGAGTCTAGCATCCACCACCCAGAGCCCAAAGCTTTTTTTCGTTAATACACTAAATGTATTTTATCAGAATATGCGTAGTATAAAGAATAAACGCCATCTGCTGGAATCAGTTATAGATAATGATAAGAATATGCATGCTCTCTGTCTTTCGGAAACATGGATTACAACATCTAAACTGGACCTTCTGCGCGTCGGCGGATATCAGCTGGCATCGACCTTTTGTCGAACAAACTACGAGGGCGGAGGAGTGTGTATATTTTTAAAGAATGATATAGAATATTTAGAATGTAAGGACATAGTAGGTATGTCAGTAGAATCTATTTTTGAAATATGTGCCATAGACATGCCTAAACTTAACCTTCTTATTGTCAACTTATACTGGCCAGATAGCAAAAGAATGCCTGACCTCTTTTATAACTGTCTAGATAAACTGTTGCATTATTTACTAAGAAAACATTGTAAAAGAGATATTATCATAGGCGGAGACTTTAACGTTAATGTGTTGGAGCAAACTACATCATTTTTAACATTGTTAAATGTAATGAAGAGTTTTAACTTCCAGCAGCTTATAAAAGAACCCACTAGAATAACGGTAACCAGCGCTACTTGTATCGACCTTGTATTTAGTAATTTTCAAATTTGCGAATCAAATATTTATGTTAAAGAATATGGCTTGTCAGATCATAAAGGGGTACTGCTACGTTTGCCTTCTAAAAATGTGCCAACACGGACCAGATGGATAACCGAAAAAAGGCATTATAATAAAAGTAACATAAATTATTTCAAATTCGAACTACGAAATATAGACTTCAGCCAAATAATATCCAAAAACAGAAATGTAAACCAAAATTATGATTCATTTATTGCCTTATTAGAGATCAAATTAAATCTGTGTATACCCATAATTAGAAGTAAAATTAAAGATAAAAATAAAAAAGCTTGGCTAACACCTGGTATAAAAAAATCTTGCAAACATAAGAGACTATTAAAGATACTAACAACGCAGAGAAAAGATCCTATCTTAAGTGAGCACTATACAAAATATGGAAAGCTATTAAAAAGAACAGTAAACGTATCAAAAAAACGACAGAACATTAAAATGGTAAAAAATTCAGACAATTTAGGGAGATCTATGTGGGGTGTTATAAAAGAACAAACAAACAAACTCTGTTTTAAAAATAGGATCAATATGAAGTTGAATATTAAAAATGTGGTTACCGAAAATCCACTTCAAATTGCAGACGCATTTAACGAATTCTTTTTAGAAGTAGGAAACTGTCCGACAAAGGGTAGCAACACGCCACCAACTGGACGTCAAGTCATTAACCCATCTGAAAATTCAATGTATTTAAGCCCTGTTACCCTAAACGAAGTCCACGGAATAATTCGTAATTTAAAAAATAAGCGTAGTTACGGGTATGACGAAATGCCACCTGTACTTATTAAGCAGTGTGCAGAAGAACTCGTAGTTCCTCTAACTGCTCTTATCAATCAATCTTTTGCTGAAGGTTCTGTTCCAGACTCATTGAAACATTCTATCATAAAACCGTTACACAAAAAAGGTAACAAATCTGACCGTAACAATTACCGACCAATAGCGCTTCTACCAACGTTCTCTAAAGTATTCGAAACCGCGATGTCCAGCCGTCTATACTCATACTGCGAGCGATTCAACATATTTAGTGATGACCAATATGGCTTTAGAAAACATAAGTCCACCACTCTTGCGGTTTATAAATATATTCAGAAGGTACTTAATATAATAAACGACAGAAAATACGCCTTGGGCATCTTAGTTGACATGAGCAAAGCCTATGATCGAGTATTATTCAACATTTTATTAAATAAATTGCATGGTATAGGAGTACGCGGTATCGCTCACGACTGGTTCACGTCGTACCTCTCGCGCCGCACGCAGTGTGTCCAGGTAGAGCATCACGACTACTCAACAGGTCAAATTAGAAATTTTAGATCCCAGAAAGTAGGTGTAATCAAATCTATACCTCAAGGTAGTGTTTTAGGTTGTATCCTATTTTTAATATACATAAATGACTTGCCTAAAATTGTGGATTATCCTTGCACCTTGTTTGCGGACGATATTTCAATAGTAATGCCCTGCCAAAGTGAAGCATACCTTAAAACCCAATTGGATGCTACATTGGAAAAAACAATAAATTGGTTAAAAGACCACAACCTCGAAATTAATTTTTTAAAAACCAAACTCATGCAATTTAAGCCGTACCAAAAGCGACCAATGAATATTATTTATTCGTTCCAAAACATCAAGCTTGAGTCTGTAAATGTTTTTCCGCTACTGGGCATAACAATTGACTCCGCCTTAAACTGGAAAGACCACATTCATAAAATAAGAGCAAGGCTGAACAGGTTCACATATGCGCTGAACGAACTGAAGAAATGTACAGATTTAAAAACGGCTACTTGCGCCTATTATGCATACGCTCATGCCTTTCTTCAGTACGGGATAGTGTTGTGGGGAGGTTGCTCGGAGTTTGCTCATCTGTTCCGGTTGCAAAAACGATGTGTCAGGATCCTAGTAAATATTGATAAAATGGTGAGCTGTAGACCATATTTCATACGACAAAAAATTCTTACCCTAGCATCGATGTACATTTTGGAGGTGTGTATTTTTGTAAAAAAGAACATGGATCTTTTTCCGCTATATACCCGTTCTCAATATCTCCGTCCCCGGCAGAGATTAGCAAAACCGCTCTCAAAAATGCAAATGGTACACTCCGGCCCATTTGCAATGTCAATAAAAATATATAACCAGATTCCCAATATATTAAAAAATGTACAGGATATACATAAGTTTAAAATACTTTTAAAAAAATATCTCTTGGAGAAAGCGTATTATACTCGTAGTGTAGAAGATTTTTTATTAGACAACTAAGATAAGTACGTATTCGAATTTTGTAAACATTATTTAATTGAAAACTGACTTCTTAAATGTAATTTAATGTTAAGGTACCTAAGAAAGACTGTAAGTAAAATAAAATCTTATAAGTAAATAATAATATTATAAGGCTAGTTTTAGATAAGTTTTGCGATGCCCTTGCAGGGTTCACGTTTTTTTAACTGTGCATTTATTGTAAGAACTTTTATCACTACGTGAGTGCAATAAAACATTTTGAATTTGAATTTGAATTTGAATTTGAATTTGAAAAAAAGGGCACAGGATTAAAATTGACAACGGTATTTTTTCCATTACGTCACGACAATTATCATCAGCATCTTTCTCCTGCCTTATTACCCCAACTTAATTGAGGTCGGCGCGACATGTTTTTTTCTTCCATACTTCTCTGTTAGTTGTCGTCTCAGTAGTCACTCCATAGCCATATTAACTTTCACACAGTTCATCCATTGTGTCTTTGGTCTTACTTACCCCACTTTTACAGCAATCCACATTCACTCAAAACTTTCCTGAATTTATAATTTTCCTCATCCCTCCGCATCACATGCCCATTACATGACAACCGATTTCTACAGTTAGTCCACAGAGTAAAGCAGCGACCACACCAATGCTTAAAAAACGGTGACTGTACGGAATCGCAGTGACGCGTCGTATTAGCACCGTTTTTGACGCACGCTCCCCACGCTGCGTAACGTTGCGTATATCACGGTACGTCAAAATTTACGTAATTTTATTACTATGACACATTCTTTTGTTTACGCACCGTCTGCGAATTTTGAGCACCGCTGTGGACAGCATGCGTCAAAAACGGTGCTAATACGACGCGTCACTGCGATTTCGTACCGTCACCGTTTTTTAAGCATTGGTGTGGTCGCTGCTTTAGTCGTACATTAATATACTGCCTTCTTACGCCAATTAGGCGGTATATCACATTTAATAACCGAAGCAGATGTAGAGGTATTTAAATGTGATATCATTGAGCTTAATGTGACAAACTTACTTGAAACTGTCTTCGCAGCAGCCGAATGCAATACGGACCGCATGCGTCCACTGCCCGTCCTGTTGTTGCAGACCTTTCTGAAAAGTTGTAGGTACTTTATTAATAAAACCCTTCCCCTTCCCCCCTCCCTCCCCAAACAATGTAATGCAATGTAAACGTTTATAGTACGATAACACGTCAAAAGGTAATATGATTTGATTTGATTCGAAAAAGTACGCCCAGGGCGGCCCATTACTTTCGATCTGTAGATCTCTTTCGTCAGTCTTCTTTCATCCATCCTTTCCAAGTGACCGAACCGTAGTCACTACATCTTCATTTAGTCCACATTTTTCTCTGACTTTTTCATTTCTTATTCTTTAATAGAGGCCATGTATTAGTACTTATACATATAAGTACATTGTGTATTATACTAACCTCCATTAGAGTAGAAGAGAAGTAATACAGAAGAGCGCATTCCAGCAGGAGCAAGAGAAGAATGAGTGCAGAATACTGAAACGATAGATGGATAGATTATTTGCGTACCTACAAAACACACAAACAATTGGCACAAATAAAAAAAAGCAGAGTGACACTAACATTAGACACAAATTGCCAAAAGAATGTGTGCACTGCAGCAGGGAAGGAAGAAGGGACTCACGCCTTCATTCCCTGGGTGTGATAGGAGCTCCAGAATTACCAACAACCCTAAAAACGTGTTAAATCTGTAACCTCATACATACATATCGTCACGCCTTCATCCCAGAGTGGGGTAGGCAGAGCTACAGAATTACCAACAACTTTAACAGCCAGTTGTTAATTCTGTAACCACATTTTGCACAAACAGGCTAAGATATATCATGTGTATATTAGTGACAGGTTGCAAGCCCATCGCCTAAAAATACTACAAGCCTTTAATCCCTTAGTCGTCTCTTACGACTTCCACACAAACAAACTCTTCAGCTTTATAATATTAATATAGATTGGGCGGGAGAGGTTAGAGAGGCTATTCAGTTTATTTTACGGCCAGCGAAACGGACGTAGCTATACTAGTTAGTTATACTATAGACACAGTGTAAAGAGTAACTAACAGTGGGCCGACGCCTTTGATGTTTGCGTAAATGCCGACGCCGCACAAGGCCACAGTAATTACCTAGGGTTGTCACAAACTACACAACTGCCTAAAAAAAGAGGGTAATGGTTTTAGGTTTCAAGTATGTATGTACGTTTCTTTGTTCCGCCATAAATAACTTAGGTATGATTTTAGATTCAAACACCCATACAATTTTATTTAAAGAAATTATGTTCACCATCTTGGATTTCAATATGGATGTCATTTTCGTAATCAGCACCCCTAGGGACCTCGAAAATGACACCCATATCATTATATTTCAAAAAAAAAAAACGTCCGCCATCTTGGATTCCAAAAATAATGTCATTTTCGTAATCGGCACCCCGAGAAACCTCGAAAATGACATCCATATCATTATATTAAAAAAAAGGTACGTCCGCCATCTTGGATTCCAAAAATAATGTCATTTTCGTAATCGGCACCCCAAGGAACCTCGAAGATGATACCCATATCGATTTTTAAGAAAAAATAACGTCCGCCATCTTTGATTTCAACATGGATATCTTTTTCGTAATCAGAACCCCCATTATTATTTATAATAGTCATGTCCGCCATTTTAAATTTGAAAATATAAAAAATATTGTAAATTAAGCACTGTAAAATAATATATTTACCTTTCTTCTGAGTGTGGAAATTGATAATATCGCAGATCTTTATTTGTCCGAGATGATGAATTGCATTCTCGCACAGCACATGTCGTATGCACCATTTTTTATTCTAAACACATCAAAATACAACACACGACACGCAGTAGCCCTGAAAGATATGTCCCGAGCTACTAACAATGGCGACGTATGCAGCTCGGGCTCGCCCTACCCGCCCCTCGCCCCTCACACCCCGCACGATTGCCCTGTCTAGACGGCTTCGTCGAACGACTGTATTGGTTTATAGACTGTGCTATAGATGTGTCCTGGGTAGTGATTCTGTAAACAACGCCGGTCGTGCGGACTGTCGAGTGATATCCAAGCGGCGAGATTAAGTATTCCCGTCAGTGCGAACAAAACACATTATAGCGCGTGCATTTTCAATTAAGCAGCCTTATACATACGTTCGACCCATCGTGCTGCTAAAGAAAATGCACGCGCTGCAATGTGTTTGGTTCGCACTCGCACGCCGCTTGGATATCACTCGACAGTCCGCACGACCGGCGTTGTTTACAGAATCACTACCCTGTTCTCTCAGCGTAAACTTCCTCCTTCCTTCATTGACTTACCATAAACAGCAGGAACTGCGACCTGGTGACGGCCCCGTAGAACCCCATGAAGGCGATGAAGAAGAAGAACAGGGACAGCAAAGCTAGCGCCACCCCCAGCGACACGGTCAGCGACTGCGGCGACAGCAGGGTCTGCGTTAGAAACAGCTGGGTAAGGGCGGGTCAACGATCAACTTAACTTAGAAAACTCATGTACTTACAGTAGCGTACAGTCACTAAACCACCGACGCTCTTGGTTGAGTTTGTTACTTAACTGGATTAAGACTGCGCCAAGCGTACACCGGATGAACAGTGGCGTACAACACTATTATAGTGTTTTCTAATAATCTAAAGTATTTTCTTGAAATTGGACGGTGTGTTTTTGTACTACAAATGAAAACACAACTAATAGGGTATATCACATAGTTTAATACTTAACAATTCACCTTCGAGTTATATCAACTTAACGGAAAAAACGCCACCTTTTCCCGTTAAGCTGACTACTGACAAAGGGTAATTGTCATTAAAGTTTCTTACGTATCCCATAAATTGTGTTTTTACTTGTGCTACAAAAACGTATCGTCTGATTGCAAGGAAATTCTTTAGTTAATTAGAAAACACAATAATAGTAATGAGGGCGCCCACTGCGACTCCAAACGCAAAATGACTAGGTTGCAAAATGACTAGATCGCAAAATGACTAGGTTTCATAATGACTAGATCGCAAAATGACGAGGTTTCATAATGACTAGATTGCAAAATGACGAGGTTTCATAATGACTAGATCGCAAAATGACAAGGTTTCATAATGACTACATTGCAAAATGACGAGGTTTCATAATGACTAGATCGCAAAGTGACGAGGTTTCATAAAGACTAGATTGCAAAATGACGAGGTTTCATAATGACTATTGCAAAATGACAGGGTTTCACGATGACTAGATCGCAAAATGATACCTGTAAATAGGTCTTAATTAGTATTTTACAGAAAATTGAGAGAAGGTTAAGTTACTTGTTTTATTTTATTATTTAAGAATTCTTAAGTTGATTAAAGATTCATCACTTTTAACGGGCATTTAATATTAACTGTAATTCTAAAACTAAATTAATCCTAAATTAACAACAAAAGTATGTAAAACTAAGACTTAGGCTGCGTTTCCACCAGAGCTGTGCGAGGCAGCTAAGCGGCGTTGCGAGGAAAAATCCACCAAAAGGAGACTGAAGCTAGTAAAACAAAACAATCCTATTGGTGGAATTTTCCTCGCAACGCCGCTTAGCTGCCTCGCACAGCTCTGGTGGAAACGCAGCCTAAGTCTTAGTTTTACATACTTTTGTTGTTAATTTAGGATTAATTTAGTTTTAGAATTACAGTTAATATTATAATTATCTATGCTATTATTAAATTAATTAGCTATGCGGGCGTCAGGAGAGGTTTTTGTCCGATGGTCGACGGGGTACTCTGCCTAACCCTTTGCCTAAGGTCCTCAGTCTCAGTTTTATTCAGCGGTAAAAAAAGGCGTTGCGAAAAGCTACAAAGATAAATAAATAACAGTGACAGACGGACAGACAGAGCACGAAGTGATCATAATTAAGGTTTTCCCTTTTGAGGTACGGATCCCTAAAAATATCCGAGAGACTCATAGATCATATTCATATCATAACAATATCGAAGTTAGAAGTTGCGGGTTCAAATCTCGTTAGCCCTATGCCTCGCAACTTCTAGCTTCGATATTGTTCATTTTCTTCAAAGAGTATTGTGCATTTATTTCTTTAATACCTACGTGTTAGTACTTCAACTTCTTGGTACGACTCGATATGTGATTAAATAAAAAAAACTTTTTTCTCCACTTGACAATAATTGTCAAATGACAGCGATAATTTTCAATTATTCTATTGTGCGTGGTATGATAATTGCGACTGATAGAAAATGTTTAAAAAGGAATTAATATTTATATCCAATAATAAAAGTAATCAAGGACTATTGTACGACGGCTACCGCTACAATTTCGACACCATCATCAAAAGTGGTAGCCGATGGCGTTGTGCAAGAGACCGGAAAGAGTGCAGTGCATCGATATCCCTTGATGAAAGTCGATCAACTGTATTAAGACAAAGCATTCACAGTTGCAAACGCAACTATATTCAGAATAAAAGGGATGAAATTATTAATGTCTGTAAAAAGGAGGTATGCACAAGTATGGAACCAGTAAAAAAAAATTTCGAATGTACATTATTGGAGTTGGAGACAGAAACTGATAATACAATATCAGAGTTTCCTAGCTGCAGCACCGCATCATACGAGTCCGTGAAACACAGCTTATACAGAGCTCGCAAAAGATTCCTGAATGTTAAAAATACAGAATATTTAAATTGTATTCATGTGGAAATTCCAAAAATGATTGCCGAAGATTTTCTAGTGGCTGAGTACGAATGTGATGCAGATGAAAAAATGTTTATTTTTTGCACCAAATACAGCAGGCAATGGTTGAAATCACATGGCAACCACAACAAACAGTTTTTTGGAGACGGAACGTTCAAAAGATGCCCGAAACCGTTTAGACAACTTTTTACTATCCACGTCGACGCAGCCAGTGGAGATACGTCTACTAATGTAGTTCCTGCAGTGTTCGCACTACTCCCAAACAAAAAACAAGAAACATATAACGCATTATTTACAATATTACGTGACGTGATAGGAATCAACATTCAAAATTATAAATGTGATTTCGAAGTTGCACAAATGAATGCATTTAAAACTGTATTTAAGGGTTCAAAATTGACGGGATGTTACTTCCATTACAATCAAGCCATATGGAAACACGCAAAGGACATGAAACTGACCACCTCAAAAGAAGGAAGAGAAACGGCAAGATTAACTGCGAACTTACCGCTCTTGCCTGCGTCCTATGTAAATGACGCTTGGGCAACTATTGCCGAGAACGGTCCTGACTGCGAACCAATGAATAAGTTCAAATAATATTTCCTAAAACAATGGGGTGAGATGGGGTCTATCATAGACTGTTCGAATGCGAGGCATCGCACAACCAATTGCATCGAATCATGGCACCGCCGATTAAACGTCCGAATGCCTCACAAACCCACATTAATTTTGTTTTTATACAACATAAAAAAAGAAGCAAAATTACAAAATATGAAACTCAAAAAATCGTTGTTTACATTGCATTGTTCTCAAAAGCGGAAATATGTAAAATTTGAAAAAATATACAAGACATATTTAAAAGTGCTTTCCAATCAAGAAATTTCACCAATACAATTTTTAAAGAGGATTTCCATCGCGAAACGAGATATTTTAGGTCGATATAAGTGATAGTATTATTGACAATGATAATGTAAGGATCGAGCCGGAATACTCGTATTTGATTTGAATACTATGAAGAAAAAGTATTTTGTTTTGTTAAATATGTGTTTTCAAATGATATAATAATAATAAATTATATTTTCTGTTTTTTATTAATTTGACGCATGTCAACAAAAACGCATAATCCCAAATAAACGCATTGGGCCATAATACGCGTTGCTCCAAACACGCAAAGTACTAAACTAGACCTGTAGTGGGAGAAAAATAGGCTTTGATAATATTAGAGTTTGTTATTTTTTGATATGTCGTTGGAGGCATGTTAAATAGCAATAATCTAAAAAGTTAGAAAATTATAGTCGCGGGTTTCGGACATATTGACATATTTTAATTTCTTGCCAATAACTTTGTAAATATAGAATTAAAGTTTAAAAAAACGGTGGCATATCGTATATCACTTTAATTTCTTTACAATATTCCGATTTAAGAAACCTGGAACACCTGCATTCTGGTAAACAAAAAAATGCTAATTACTTTGTAAATAATGAATTAGAGTAGCTGATATCGCACAATTATGATATAATCGATCAACTTAATACACTGGAAAAAAGTTAGAAATGTAGACTATCGGCCTGTCTAGATATTAACTTCAGGTGAAGCAGTAAAGCCAATACAATGATCTCAGTTACCAAACAAAAGATTAGAAATATAAAATCATGGGGACACTAAATACTGATACGTAAAGCACTCCGTGATACGTAGGTATAATTCAAACTCGCGCGCGGGGCGTGCGCGCCTCGGTGTGGGAGCGATCGGCGGTGCGGGGTTGCGTTTGCGTGGTGCCTTTGACTGCGGGCGGCGCGGCCACGAGCCACGATCCCATCACTTTACTCAAAAAAAATTGCAAAGCGTACATACACATACATACATACATAAACTCACGCCTTTATTCCCAGAGTGGGGTAGGCAGAGCTACAGAATTACCAAAAAATCTAAAAACTTTTTGATAATTCTGTAACCACATGCAAAGCGTGTTTTTAATCATCACTACATATTATAAAACAAAGTCGCTTCCCGCTGTCTGTCCCTATGTATGCTTAGATCTTTAAAACTATGCAATGGATTTTGATGCGGTTTTTTTTAATAGATAGAGTGATTCAAGAGGAAGGTTTTCATGTATAATAAACTTTGTTTTATGTACGGGTGTTACCGAAAACTCACATAAACCGAAGCGAAGCGAAGGCGGGTCGCTAGTTAATACATAAATATCAATGGAAAATAGTTATTTTGTTATACTTTCGCTAAAGGAAATGGAAAGACGAAACTTTCTCTTATTTATTTCTATATTGTTAAGTAGCATTTTATGAGTTGCCTTTTTTCACCCAGTACACTATGAAACTAGGTAGGGTGATTTAAAGCCGGTTTTTGTCCAGTTAGCTGAGTTGCCAGCTTTGGAGGACTAGAATAATATGGTCAAGAAATAAAATGTATAGAGAAAAAAAAATACTTTATGCTTTATTTTAGGTAAGATCAAACATTCAGTTATAATTGTCACAGTTTTTTATAAAAAATGTTAATGATAAAAGTACCGATTTTACTAGTTTTCGTCCGCAAATTTTGGTTTTCGACCGAAAGTCTGTCAGGTAGTTTTCGACCATTTTGTAGATCAGCTAAGAAATAGTAAAAAAAATGGATTGACTAACAATATCTATTATTGGTACTTAATATAAGTTTTCTTTCATATTACCAAACAACATAAGTATTATTTTAAAGTAAATAAAATTTAGTTAATCCTTGTCTGAAAACTGAGGTGTAAATTTTAGTTTTCGTCCACTCCAGAGTAAAAGGCCGGAAATTAATGTAATAGTTTAGCCGTTTCTAGATTTCGTCCACATATTTAAATTGATTTTACTCGTGCAGCAATGACAATTGGGAGGACGAAAATGGAATGTCTAGTCGAGTAACCACCAAAGATCATTTTACATCAAACAAATATAAATCGGCATAGGTTATTGCAAATTGAGACTGACACAAAATCACACCTGACTTTTCAGTTTTCGTCCAGAGGACGAGAATTAAATATTTTGCAGATTACGTAATTCAGTATTAGTTCACTAAAATTTTATATGTTTACCGGAGATAATATATGATTACACCGTAATTTTAAGTTCATTATATTCTAATTGAGCCTTATGCACAAAAAGAACCTAATACTACCACGCAAAAATACTTAAAACCCTTGGCGTGAAATGTCTTGGTATCACTAAATTTCCACGACCGCGACAACACTTTCGTAACACGAAAATTAAACACCAACCGTAGTTTTTATTAGTCTCAACTTAAATAATATATTCATGTGTGTGAAATTAATGTTTGGCTACTAAGGGTCCCAACGAGACCAAACATGCGCGAGTAGCTGATTTTATTTTACTATTCCAGGCTTTTGTTCTAAACAGCACAGTCTACTGGACGAAAACTGGAACCGGACGGAAAACCGGCGAAATCACCCTACGTCACTGATAACATAAAGTTTTGCCAACAGTTATTTATCTAACATTTTAAATTGACGAAACCAACACATAGAAGGGTTCCGTGCGGTCTACTAAGGTAAATGTACGCTTCCCCGAATCTGCCGTATCACCGAATTCCTCATATTGTAAGCTTTTAGTCAGTACTTACAGTTGTTATTAAGTTGTGATTTTTTTTCGCTAGCTATATACCTATCCCTTCCACTACGCGGCCAATCTGGCCATTTGCTGTCTCAGTCGGGACGCAACAATCAATTAAGTTAGTTGATCGCTGATCGCCATTTAGTATGGGAGTTCTTGTGAAAATCGATAAGAAATCGCGTAGGTACCTATACTTCATAAAACCGTATTACGTTACCTTTGTGTTTGAAAATGTGGTTTTTCAGTGTTGTTATTTAATTAGTTTTTGACTTCTGATAAATAAAGTGAATTTAGTGTGGTCATATTTATAGATATTAACAAAAATGTGAATTCGGTGATGAGTTAACCCTGACTTTGACTGGAAGGTTTTACCGAACAGTGTCCGGAATCAGGGAGAGCGTAAACATTTAAACATTTAAGCCGTCAATGTTTTAATACTAGCTTGGAGTTAATTATTAAATTATTATTTTTACTACACATAATGTTAATGTTTTTTGATATAGAGTTGAGTTGTAAAAATAATTATATACAAAGGTAATAAAAACATTCTGTTTTCAAAGACTGTTAAATAAGAAATATTTTAAATTTGAATAAAGGGTTACCATAGCTACCATAGCTAGCTACCATATAGATAATCATTTTCAAATTATAATCAGATTTAAAAAATCAAATTCTTGAACTTGAATAAATAAATAAAAAATGCCTTTTGTTAGACCAAAGTTTGAGCACCACTGAGCGGCAAAATTTCATAATTTTTTCCCTAGTACGGTGAAGCGGCAGCCCGGTTCGGTATTATGTGCAAATCCAGTTTGGTTAAAAAACGGGGTAAACGATTGAAAAACCTTTAAAAAAAAATTAAACACATTTGTAACCATGTAATGTATTTCCAGGTACATTAAAAGGGTGACAAATTTATTAAAGTAACCATTATTCTTTTTATTAAAATCGCAAATTAATCCCACACCTTATTAAAAAAATAAACGTACGTCGAAACGTACGTTTTTAGGTTCGGTATAGGTTTACTTTACTAGGTTCATAAAATCTAATTTAAAACCACTATCTTACAACGTGAATAAAAAAACCGGGCAAGAGCAATATCGGACCATGCTCAGTGTAGGGTTCCGAAGCCGTTAAGTACTAAGATCAACTAACTCAAAAAATAGCAAGTATGAACAAAATTTTTCTATTGAAACTTATTTGGGGCTGTCTTAGAAGATTTTTAGTAGATACACTTTAGGTAATCATCCTTTAATTCTCAAGAATCAATCAATTTCGGTTAATTAGACCTCGTGACAAACTTAACTTTGCCGTTCGAAAACTGTTATCCCCAGACATAGTTATAACGGGTCAGGTAGGATGAGGACTCACAGAAAAACTTATTTAAAGTGATCAAGAGTTTATTCTTATTAAACTTGTACCAAATCTAGCAGCCGACTGTGTCTCGGCTCGATCAACATGCCCTTTTATACCATCGGTAGATGGCAGCACTTAAACACTAAATTACACACTTTCAGATCATAATCATGCTCAAATATTAAACAAATAGTCGCAGCATCATTTAAATATTCTAATAATAATAAACAATCACCTAGGAATTATCTCACTATGCAATACATTACATTCAAATAATATTAAGTACCTAATAAATGTAATCAAATAGCAACTTATTAGTGCTGTGACATACAATGGTGTTAAGTTATTATGAAAATAGTTAACAACTCGGCCATCCTCAAGAACAATGGGTCCTCCCGTTGAGACTTAACTTTACAAATTATCGTCTTATAATATATTTAGTTTTACAATGTTTTAACATTCAGAAGCATTAAATTTTATAGGTTCAACATCACATTACAACGATAACTGTATTCACCTACTATAGTATGTACAGAACATAAGTTTTATACGAAGTATTTGCATTAAATAAAACAATTAAATCATTTAACTACTTAAATAACATAAACTAAGTACTTGACTAATTTAAGTTTACGAATCTTTATCTTATCATTATATCTTATCATTTTGTGATCATTACTAAAGTGTAAACATTTTGACCCTACCTCAGCGGCGTTATAAGGCCAGCCATGACATTGCTTAGAAACTACTGCTTGACTCCAGTAATTACTAACTGAGGTAAATCAATTGACCTTGACCCTGATCCTTGACTCGACCAAATCAGTGTATCATCTATTTAACTCAGTGGCATCCTTGCCGGCCATGACATTGCCCAGGGTTAGTACATGAAAACTACTAACCACCAACTGAGCCGCATTGTTGTGCCTAAATTACTATACAAACATATACGACGTAGACAGTTACATCATAAACTTCACTATTTACTCTTTCTTATATTAGTCATGTCACTCTACGTCATCCTCCGTTTTGTTTCCGTCACTATCACTACTTGAAATATCGTCATTAGCGCTAGTGAAGCTAAGCCATGGAAAAATCTTATCAGCTGAAAAAATACCCTCATACCCCTTTCCTTTACGTGTTAAAGGTGTATCTTCAATAACGTACCTGTCGTTTGGTAATAGTCTTTTTACACGGTATGGTCCTCTAATCTTTGGTTCCAATTTCCTAGACTGCCCTTCTAAGCTAGGAATAGCTCGTAAAACTCTTACTAAATCTCCCTCTTTAAACTTTTTATCATTGGATGTATGTGCGTCATGTCGGGTTTTTACTTTTATTTGTTGCTCATCGATAAGACGCTTTGCCTCTTGCCGGACTTCCGCTAAGTCGGTATTAATTACGCCGTTTCCTACATCACCTATAATTTGATTTAGAATACCTTCGCACGGACTAGTAACCCTGCGACCGAATAATAACTCGGTAGGAGTTTTCTTTGTGGTTGCATGCATAGTGGTGTTGATACCTAACTGAACATCAGGCAGGTAGTCATCCCACGTACCTTTGGACTTATCGTGCGTCATTGCACCTAATGCTGCTAAAATGGTGCGGTTGTATCTCTCAACTTGTCCATTAGCACGTGGGGTAGCTACCGCATTATAAACATGTTTAATGCCAACGCTTTTAACGTATTCTTTAAATTTCTGACCTGTAAAACTAGTACCTTGGTCGGTAATAAGTCTGGTAGGAGTGCCAAAATAGCTAATATGGTCTTTAAATACGCGGGTGCTGGTTATACTTTTAGTATTCCGAACAGCTGTCAAATTAACAAATTTCGTAAATGAGTCTACGATCACTAAAATATAAGAGTTTCCCCGTTTGCTCTTAACAAAAGGCCCTAAATGGTCAGCATGGACGGTGTGAAAAGGGATCTCAATTTTCTCTATCGGGTGTAACGGTATGGTTTGAGTGCCACCGGGTAACTTGTGGTGTGCGCACTCTAAACATCCGTTCACGTATTTTTTTACAAATCGTCGCATTTTAGGGAACCAATACTTCGCGCGGATTCGTTCTAGCGTCTTTTCGAAGCCGAAATGACCAACGTTGTCATGATTGTTTTGTAAAATTTGCCAGCGCGATGCCTTTGGCACTACCCAGCGTAAAACGTCAGGACTAATTATGCGGTACACTTTACCATTTTTTAGGTTATAGTTTTTGATAATATCGACCACTTTAACCGATTCCGAATCCATAAGTATGCCTTTAATATTTTTAATTTCATCATCGTTATCTTGTACCGTCGCGACCCAGTCTTCAGAATCGACTGAGAGAATGTCTATTACGCGGTCGCGGTCACTGCTGTCAGAGATAGCATGGCGGCTCAGCGCATCGACATGAGCCATTCGCTCACCCGGCCTGTACTCTATCGTGCAATCGAACTCCTGAAATTGAATCCACCATCGTGCTATTCTGGGCACAAGGTCCCGCTTGGTAAGTGTAGTGCGTAGTGCACTACAGTCCGTTAATATAGTAAAATGCTTCCCTAGCAAATAAACACGAAATTTATTCAATGAGGAAATAACGGCTAACGTCTCCAGTTCAAAAGAATGAAGTTTCTGTTCATCTTGTGAGGTTTGACGGCTGTAATAAGCAACTGGTTGGAACAGTCCAGCCTCATTCTTTTGAACCAAGATACCAGCGACGCCCATTTTACTGGCGTCCGTATGAAGCTGTGTTTCTGCTTCAGGATTATATAATGCGAGAACCGGGCGCTTAACGAGATTATCCCTAAGAGAGTTAAATGAAGCCTGTTCCTCCTCCGTCCATCGCCACTGAGTATCCTTTTTAAGAAGGGACGTTAGAGGCTTTGCGAGTATTGCAAAGCCTCTTACGAATCTTCTAAAAAAACTGGCTAAGCCTAAAAACCTACGCACATCATGGGGGTTCTTGGGCACTGGGAAATTAGAGACGGATTCGGTTTTTTGAAAACCAGGTCGAATGCCTTCGGAACTGATTTCGAACCCTAAATAATCTATTTTGTCGTAGCAAAAATTACATTTGTTAAGCTTTAGAGTTAATCCCCCTTTCAACAATAAGTCGAGAACCTCCTTTAACCTGCTCAGGCTTTCATCGAAAGAACGGGCTGGTATTAAAACGTCATCCATGTAGACTAAAGCATATTTTATCCTAGCCTCATTTAAGATTTTGTTAATTGTCCTCTGAAAGGTAGATGGAGCGTTTACTAGCCCGAACGGCATACGATTATATTCGTATTGACCGTCGGGCGTAACAAATGCAGTTTTACTGCGAGACTCCTCGGCTATCGGAATTTGATAGTAGCCAGAGGCTAGATCCAACGAAATAAAGATACTGTTACCGGCAAGAAGGTCTAGTTGGTCTTCTATTCGTGGCAAGGGAAAGTGTTCTTTGACCGTTTTGTTATTAAGTTGACGGTAGTCAACGCAAAGACGTTTTTCCCCGGTTTTCTTTTGTACTAGAACAATTGGGCTTGCATATGGGGAACTAGAGTCTCGAATAATACCGCTATCCAGCATTTCTTGTACCATGGAGCGGACCTGCTGCCTATCTGGAGCCGAGAGGCGGTATGGCCGATAGACAACCGGTTCGTTGTCTTTCAGATGAATCACCATCTCTGTGGCGGATGTGAACCCAAGGTCGTGTAAGCCCGTAGAAAAACACATTTGATACTGATTTATTAAATTAACTAATTTTTGTTTTTGTTCAGATGTTATGTTTCCACAGTTTAATTGTGATTCATTTGAAATATCTATACCTAGCACCTCTAAATTCTCTACAGGATCGACCCCAGCCTGCGCTCGTGTTATCAAGCTATTCTGGACCAATATAATATCACTACATGATAAATTTTGGGTTATTAACCTGCCATTTCCGTTTAGGAGTTCGTATTCACCAGGGAGTAAAAAATACTGCTGGTCGGGACGACCCCTTATAGTACCATGAACGTAAACCCTGCCGGTATAATTATCATCAGCGAACACTTCTATGATGGTAGTCCCTATAGATTTAAGAGTTGTATCCTTAGCTAATTTCAGACATAATTTCAATGGCTCGATGATTACGTGGCGTTTTACGATTAAATCACTACTGGTTTTGATTATTCTTATCGTGGGCCGTTCTGTATAACTGTGTCCTAAGAGTACCGGGTAATTAATCATATGATCATCAACAATAAGAATTTCAACGTCATTTTCAATAATACCTTGTACATCTACGGTTACATGAGCGCGCCCTAAAGGAGTATATGAAATATTCCCTAAACCCCTAAGTACGGGCGTGCCTACCTCTTGCCACTCTAACCCTAGAGAATGAGCATCGGACAAACGAACCAGAGTGCAGTCGCTGCCAAGATCAATGTGTGACATAACGGTCTTTCCGTTTATTTTTATGGGGATTTTATATTTATTAGTACTTGAAACGTCTGTTGCAACTTCCATGACAGTGTGTGTCTTTTCAGCTGCTGCGCTTTGATTGGTTCTTGTACAATTCTCTGCTAAATGACCGCGCCATAAGCATTTTGTACATTTTACCGTAGGTTTTGGGCACCGATAAAAGGTATGACCTGCTTCATTGCAGTTGAAACAATTTACTTTACTAAATTTATCATCTTTCTTAGGTAACTCTGGTAAATTTCTGTTAATTTTCCTGTCCCTATCTCTAGGTTTTAATTCATTGTCTCTAACCTGGCCTACTTTAACGGTTTTAAAATATTTTAAAACTTGTTCTGGTTCAGTAAACAGTGCCGCTTGCGCGCCTATCCTAATACCGCGATCTTCTATTCCGGAAGCGATACAGTCCACTGCCTTTCTACCGTATATCTCACACCGATTTAACAAATTTACTTTCTCATAGTAGTAAATCTCAAGCGGATCTCCGAATTTAACCTTTTTACTTAACATTTCCATCAAAAGATCAGAGTAGTTTTCGCGAGTGGGGAAAGAATCATTTAATTTTCTTTTCCATTCTGACCATGAGTAAAGAACAGATGCTTGCCCCTGGTACCAGATTTTAGCTATACCAGAAAGTTTTGCCATTGCGTAGTGCACTATTTGTGTATCGCTCCATTCATAAATTTGCGCGCATTCCTCTACTTTACGTATCCAGGTAGCCATCGTCTGTTCCTTGCTCATGGGGTCAAAATCAGGAATAACATTCATTACAGGAAACCTATCTTTGTCATGTCTTTTATCTCTAATGACATCTAACAGTTTCTCAATGAGGTTATGACTTAAAGAAGGGTCTTGGCGACTACGTTTTCTATATACTACTACACTATCGGAGGATTGACTATTAGAGCTATGACTGACTGATCTGCTATTCCTATTTCGACGCTTTCGTCGTAGTTGGGTACCTGGTCGGTGCTGGGAGATCGTACTACGACTTCGCGACTTCCGTCCTCTGCGCTGCGTAGGACTGCGGTGTCCCCGTCGACGGGAACTGCGAGTCCCGCTGCGACTGCGACGCACCGACGATCTACTGCGATGCTCGGCAGCGCGATCCACCGAAGAGTGATGAGATGGTCGTGGCGGTCGTGTTCCTGACGGAGTTCTTGTCAGTCGCCTTGACTCGCGACCGTCACGTGATAATCTTTCGCGGCCTCTTGCATGTCGAAGAGAGACTCGCTCAAGAGAGGGAGGTGGCGGAGTCTCCGATCGCCGTCTTTCGTTTTCCTCTCTCAAATTTTGCATCTGAAACTTTCAGCACAGTTAATAACACTATTTCGGTGCTTGTGGGTTAATGCGGAAGCAAGCTAAGGCACAATTAATGTCAGCAAATCTTTTCTAGTCAGTTGTAGTTTTTTTTTTTTTTTTTTGAGTAGCCCTAGGCGAAGCAAAGTCAGTCGTAGCTTCCAGAGAGTAGCCCTGGCAAAGCAAAGTCCGTCGTAGCTTCCAGAGAGTAGCCCTGGCGAAGCAAAGTCCGTCATAGCTTCCAGAGAGTAGCCCTGGCAAAGCAAAGTCCGTCATAGCTTCCAGAGAGTAGCCCTGGCAAAGCAAAGTCAGTCATAGCTTCCAGAGAGTAGCCCTGGCAAAGCAAAGTCCGTCATAGCTTCCAGAGAGTAGCCCTGGCAAAGCAAAGTCCGTCACAGCTCCCAGAGAGTAGCCCTGGCAAAGCAAAGTCCGTTATAGCTTCCGGAGAGTAGCCCCGGCAAAGCAACGTCAGTCTCAGCCTCCAGAGGGTAGCCCTGGCAACGGCAAGTCAGTCTCAGCCTCCAGAGAGTAGCCCTGGCAAAGCAAAGTCAGTCGTAGCTTCCAGAGAGTAGCCCTGGCAAAGCAGTAAGTCGTAGCAATAGTCATCATAACATCACCTCGATTTTCAAGGAAGAAGAAAAAAAACACTTAAAACATAAATTAACACTTGGCATCATGACAATATTCGAGGTAGAATTACCGTTTATTTCAAAATTTAACTTACGTTTTCTTCCTTGTGGGCATGCGGAACAAGACACTTATAAATCACGTAATTTGTGTAACGTGTAACTTAGGTCGTTCCTTGGTTCGATACCACTTCTGACATATAACGGGTCAGGTAGGATGAGGACTCACAGAAAAACTTATTTAAAGTGATCAAGAGTTTATTCTTATTAAACTTGTACCAAATCTAGCAGCCGACTGTGTCTCGGCTCGATCAACATGCCCTTTTATACCATCGGTAGATGGCAGCACTTAAACACTAAATTACACACTTTCAGATCATAATCATGCTCAAATATTAAACAAATAGTCGCAGCATCATTTAAATATTCTAATAATAATAAACAATCACCTAGGAATTATCTCACTATGCAATACATTACATTCAAATAATATTAAGTACCTAATAAATGTAATCAAATAGCAACTTATTAGTGCTGTGACATACAATGGTGTTAAGTTATTATGAAAATAGTTAACATAGTATAGGTTGCGGTCAGTTTACCAACACCGCATATAACAATAAATAAATAATTACGTGAAGTACCTATGGGAGGTAAGATAACCTACCCTTTTTTAAGATTTTATTTTACCACTTTGTCTGCGTGACTAATATCAGTACATGTATATTCATGCCAAATAAAAGCTATTACTACCTAGTACTGAGTCTAAGCTGAGGAGATGGCGAGACTATTAAGGGTTCATACTCATTTATTGGTTCGTAGTTGGACTACTGGCCATCAATAAAAATTTTGAAGCCGCTGCTAGGAAATTGTTTTTTTTAAGAGATAACTAGGGTAAATCGTCAGTAACTGGCCACCCCCCGGTAACTGGCCACTTTGCAATAAAATGAGTTAAGAAAAATATTTGTTCACATTTTTGCGATTAAACTAGAATACCTAGATCTTGAGTTATTACCCGAAGTAGGTACTGTCCCAGTATCTTTACTAACAGCGTCAGTAAGAAATTTCTTGGTGGCTAGTAACTAAATTACACTTTCAAAGTGGCTAGTTACTGACGATTTACCCTACTATTGTAATACTAATATACAGGTAGTTTTTTCAATGAGTGTCCAAATTTTAGGGACTATCTCTGTAGGTCATACTCATTAATATTTAATATGGGACCAACATCCAAATCAGCTGTTCCATACAAACTTCGAGAGCTAAACAGCCGAAAGTTGATCAGAATGTGTTAGTCCCTAAAATTTGCACACTCATTAAATAAACGCGCTGTACATCTTTCAGCTTTAAACTGCATCTAATAATATGCGCACGTAAACAAACAATGATTGCGAAATGTTTGACGATCGCAGGGAGTGCGCGGCGGCGGCGCGGCGGGGGGCGAGGTATCGCTCCCGCGCGCCGGCCGCCTTTAAGGCCCCGCGCGGGCCGGTTATGAATTTCGCGCCTTTTTAAATAGATTAAGTATACTGTTGTACTACTACAAGCTAAACAAAGAAATTTCTAAGTTTCTGTAGTATGGCTGCAAACCTTATTTTACTGTAGTAGACTTATCTTTACAGACTTTAATTCAATATTAGATGTTTTATGACAGCAAACGCATATATCTTTTGAAGCAGATATCTTATTGCTCTAAACTTTTGGTTTGTTTATTAACTTAAGAATTGAAATATATTGCTGTGGATTTTTCAAACTCTAATTCAATATTGGCATAATAATACACTAATTCTCGTTTGACTATGTCCCAAGCTAAAAAAAATTCTAACAACTTAATAGCATAAAGCGACAAACATATCATAAACGATAAAGCAAAAACTTTGCACTCTAATTCAATATTCATTAATGAGCAATAATAAAATATAAATACCTCATTAATACCTAAAGCTCGTTCTAACTTTTCGCCATATTTTACAAATATGCTTAGAAATATGCCCCATGTCACTAAGCAAACTTTTTTCAACATTAGAATTTTAATAACTTGTAGGGCAAAAATCCGGTCCCACTATTGGGCTAAACGGCCACTTCCCTTGAACGTCCGCTATAGTTTGCCATAAATCATTTATTTTCTCTATAAGCACTATTTCCACCAAACGGCCCGCAACGGATTGGAATCTCGAAAGTGAACTCAAAAACAAGGTAGGAACGAAACTATTTGACTGGGTGCGAATACGTTCGCAAGCAACCGTACGGGAGTCCGGTTTATAATGTCAAGGTCTCATAATACCGAGATCTCACAATGCCGAGATCTCATAATACCGAGATCTCACAATGCCAAGATCTCACAATGCCAAGATCTCATAATGCCGAGATCTCATAAAACCGAGATCTCACAATGCCGAGATCTCATAATGCCGAGATCTCATAATACCGAGATCTCATAAAACCGAGATCTCACAATGCCGAGATCTCATAATGCCGAGATCTCATAATACCGAGATCTCACAATGCCAAGATCTCACAATGCCAAGATCTCATAATGCCGAGATCTCATAAAACCGAGATCTCACAATGCCGAGATCTCATAATGCCGAGATCTCATAATACCGAGATCTCACAATGCCAAGATCTCACAATGCCAAGATCTCATAATGCCGAGATCTCATAAAACCGAGATCTCACAATGCCAAGATCTCATAATGCCGAGATCTCATAATACCGAGATCTCACAATGCCGAGATCTCATAATGCCGAGATCTCATAATACCGAGATCTCACAATGCCAAGATCTTATAATGCCGAGATCTCACAATGCCGAGATCTCATAATACCGAGATCTTATAATGCTGTGATCTCACAATGCCGGGATCTTATCTTCAGTTCCGAAAATATGCGATACCCATATCGCATATTCTATAGTAATATTTCCACCAAACGGCCCGCATCGGATCGGATCGGATAGAATACGAACGGATGCGGCGACAACCGATCGTGTCCGGCGACATTTCGACGCGTACGACCGGGCGGTAACAGCCGTTCGCGGCCGACAGGATGTCGACGCACACGAACGGCACCGTACGGTTGCTTGCGAACGTATTCGCACCCAGTCAAATAGTTTCGTTCCTACCTTGTTTTTGAGTTCACTTTCGAGATTCCAATCCGTTGCGGGCCGTTTGGTGGAAATAGTGCTTATAGAGAAAATAAATGATTTATGGCAAACTATAGCGGACGTATGTAAATATGTCTTGTATATTTTTTCAAATTTTACATATTTCCGCTTTTGAGAACAATGCAATGTAAACAACGATTTTTTGAGTTTCATATTTTGTAATTTTGCTTCTTTTTTTATGTTGTATAAAAACAAAATTAATGTGGGTTTGTGAGGCATTCGGACGTTTAATCGGCGGTGCCATGATTCGATGCAATTGGTTGTGCGATGCCTCGCATTCGAACAGTCTATGATAGACCCCATCTCACCCCATTGTTTTAGGAAATATTTTTTGAACTTATTCATTGGTTCGCAGTCAGGACCGTTCTCGGCAATAGTTGCCCAAGCGTCATTTACATAGGACGCAGGCAAGAGCGGTAAGTTCGCAGTTAATCTTGCCGTTTCTCTTCCTTCTTTTGAGGTGGTCAGTTTCATGTCCTTTGCGTGTTTCCATATGGCTTGATTGTAATGGAAGTAACATCCCGTCAATTTTGAACCCTTAAATACAGTTTTAAATGCATTCATTTGTGCAACTTCGAAATCACATTTATAATTTTGAATGTTGATTCCTATCACGTCACGTAATATTGTAAATAATGCGTTATATGTTTCTTGTTTTTTGTTTGGGAGTAGTGCGAACACTGCAGGAACTACATTAGTAGACGTATCTCCACTGGCTGCGTCGACGTGGATAGTAAAAAGTTGTCTAAACGGTTTCGGGCATCTTTTGAACGTTCCGTCTCCAAAAAACTGTTTGTTGTGGTTGCCATGTGATTTCAACCATTGCCTGCTGTATTTGGTGCAAAAATCAAACATTTTTTCATCTGCATCACATTCGTACTCAGCCACTAGAAAATCTTCGGCAATCATTTTTGGAATTTCCACATGAATACAATTTAAATATTCTGTATTTTTAACATTCAGGAATCTTTTGCGAGCTCTGTATAAGCTGTGTTTCACGGACTCGTATGATGCGGTGCTGCAGCTAGGAAACTCTGATATTGTATTATCAGTTTCTGTCTCCAACTCCAATAATGTACATTCGAAATTTTTTTTTACTGGTTCCATACTTGTGCATACCTCCTTTTTACAGACATTAATAATTTCATCCCTTTTATTCTGAATATAGTTGCGTTTGCAACTGTGAATGCTTTGTCTTAATACAGTTGATCGACTTTCATCAAGGGATATCGATGCACTGCACTCTTTCCGGTCTCTTGCACAACGCCATCGGCTACCACTTTTGATGATGGTGTCGAAATTGTAGCGGTAGCCGTCGTACAATAGTCCTTGATTACTTTTATTATTGGATATAAATATTAATTCCTTTTTAAACATTTTCTATCAGTCGCAATTATCATACCACGCACAATAGAATAATTGAAAATTATCGCTGTCATTTGACAATTATTGTCAAGTGGAGAACAAAGTTTTTTTTATTTAATCACATATCGAGTCGTACCAAGAAGTTGAAGTACTAACACGTAGGTATTAAAGAAATAAATGCACAATACTCTTTGAAGAAAATGAACAATATCGAAGCTAGAAGTTGCGAGCCATAGGGCTAACGAGATTTGAACCCGCAACTTCTAACTTCGATATTGTTATGATATGAATATGATCTATGAGTCTCGGATATTTTTAGGGATCCGTACCTCAAAAGGGAAAACCTTAATTATGATCACTTCGTGCTCTGTCTGTCCGTCTGTCACTGTTATTTATTTATTTATTTATTTATCTTTGTAGCTTTTCGCAACGCCTTTTTTTACCGCTGAATAAAATAAGAACGACTGAGGACCTTAGGCAAAGGGTTAGGCAGAGTACCCCGTCGACCATCGGACAAAAACCTCTCCTGACGCCCGCATAGCTAATTAATTTAATAATAGCATAGATAATTATAATATTAACTGTAATTCTAAAACTAAATTAATCCTAAATTAACAACAAAAGTATGTAAAACTAAGACTTAGGCTGCGTTTCCACCAGAGCTGTGCGAGGCAGCTAAGCGGCGTTGCGAGGAAAAATCCACCAAAAGGAGACTGAAGCTAGTAAAACAAAACAATCCTATTGGTGGATTTTTCCTCGCAACGCCGCTTAGCTGCCTCGCACAGCTCTGGTGGAAACGCAGCCTAAGTCTTAGTTTTACATACTTTTGTTGTTAATTTAGGATTAATTTAGTTTTAGAATTACAGTTAATATTAAATGCCCGTTAAAAGTGATGAATCTTTAATCAACTTAAGAATTCTTAAATAATAAAATAAAACAAGTAACTTAACCTTCTTTCAATTTTCTGTAAAATACTAATTAAGACCTATTTACAGGTATCATTTTGCGATCTAGTCATCGTGAAACCCTGTCATTTTGCAATAGTCATTATGAAACCTCGTCATTTTGCAATCTAGTCTTTATGAAACCTCGTCACTTTGCGATCTAGTCATTATGAAACCTCGTCATTTTGCAATGTAGTCATTATGAAACCTTGTCATTTTGCGATCTAGTCATTATGAAACCTCGTCATTTTGCAATCTAGTCATTATGAAACCTCGTCATTTTGCGATCTAGTCATTTTGCGATCTAGTCATTATAAAACCTAGTCATTTTGCGATCTAGTCATTATGAAACCTAGTCATTTTGCGATCTAGTCATTTTGCAACCTAGTCATTTTGCGTTCTAGTCATTTTGCGATCTAGTCATTATGAAATCTAGTCATTATGAAACATAGTCATTTTGCAATTTCTTGTTGTCATTATAAACCGGACTCCCGTACGGTGCCGTTCGTGTGCGTCGACATCCTGTCGGCCGCGAACGGCTGTTACCGGCCGGTCGTACGCGTCGAAATGTCGCCGGACACGATCGGTTGTCGCCGCATCCGTTCGTATTCTATCCGATCCGATCCGATGCGGGCCGTTTGGTGGAAATATTACTATAGAATATGCGATATGGGTATCGCATATTTTCGGAACTGAAGATAAGATCCCGGCATTGTGAGATCACAGCATTATAAGATCTCGGCATTGTGAGATCTTGGCATTGTGAGATCTCGGCATTATAAGATCTTGGCATTGTGAGATCTCGGTATTATGAGATCTCGGCATTATGAGATCTCGGCATTGTGAGATCTCGGTATTATGAGATCTCGGCATTATGAGATCTTGGCATTGTGAGATCTCGGTTTTATGAGATCTTGGCATTGTGAGATCTCGGTATTATGAGATCTCGGCATTATGAGATCTCGGCATTATGAGATCTCGGCATTATGAGATCTCGGCATTGTGAGATCTCGGTTTTATGAGATCTCGGCATTATGAGATCTTGGCATTGTGAGATCTTGGCATTGTGAGATCTCGGTATTATGAGATCTCGGCATTATGAGATCTCGGCATTGTGAGATCTCGGTATTATGAGACCTTGACATTATAAACCGGACTCGCCACTGGGACGCTCGGCGTTTGCTCGGCGCAGTCCGAAAAAACAGGTTCTCAACACGATAAAAGAATTTGAAAGTATACAACTCATATTAAATATTTACATAATTTATTATGCTTATGCATTATTTTACAAACTGTACACTTCATACAACAGGTGACTTACTTAAGTGTTTCACCTATACCCTATTTCGATGTCACGATCTATTATTCGATTATTACAATAGATTTGGGTAAGAGCCCATTATAGTATGATACAGCTGGGGTATAAATGCCAAGTCATTAGACCATGCTTTCATTCCCAATCAGCGTGTGAGTGTGACCTGGATCCCGTCCCCACTGTCCCGAGTGACCCGGATCGACAGTGATCGTATCGCCGGGCATTATACGGATCGGTGATATGATCGAATGGATAATTGTTTTGACGATCTTATCATAGTTTGTCCATGTGGCGTTGGTACGATGTTATGTAGTTTTAATATAAATTAAACACTGAACAACTTGATCTAGGTCTAAAGCAGGACTACCCTGTACTGTGTGTATGCACTAATAACAGCACGCAACTTAAACCGTGAATAACTTGTATTTACAGTTTTTCCTTTGGAAAATCATTTTGATACGAAATATTTCGACATCCCTACAAAGGTAACTGGGACAAAACTCAAAACAAACAGGATCCACAAAGATTAACAACGATGCTGATCCCGCCCCATCCCGACAAAACCTTGGTGATCAGATGTTTATTGAGAAAAACTGGCTCGACTTATGCCCGTCGACCTTTCCTAATATTCAAACCGCGAATAGATTTTGACTTTGACTTTTAAAACAATGTAATTTTTGCCACTTAAAACTATGCCCCCCTTCAAGAAGCCTTACTGTATCAAGATGTCTATGTTAAGAACCTGAAGTGAAATTTGTGTACACCGTGGGAGAAATATTAATCTATCTACATTAGTCTACATCTACACTGATATTATACAGAGGAAAGATTTGATTGTATGTTTGTTTGTTTGAATTGAATAGGCTCCGAAACTACTGGACCCATACTGGACCGATTCGAATTTTTTTTTCACCATTAGAATCCTACATGAATCCTGATGAACATAGGCTATGTTTTATTTTCCTGCGTGGACAGAGTCGCGGGGTAGGCGCTATGATTTGATTTGACGACGCGCTGGCCTAGTGGGTAGTGACCCTGCCTACGAAGCAAGCGGTCCTGGGTTCGAATCCCGGTAAGGGCAGATATTTGTGTGATGAGCGCGAATATTTGTTCCTGAATCATGGATGTTTTCTAATGTATTTAAGTATACAGGGTTATTGGTAAGTCGACCTATTCCCGTTAGGAGCCGATAGGAGTAACCATTTGCGATTAAAATATTCTGCAAGCCAAGTTTTGTAACGTTTTTTTTGTTTGTAAGGCATTTTAGTGGAAAGCGATCGCAAAAAAATATTGAAAAATTTTCGTTTTCAGTCTCGCTTTTTTAAATTTGGACCGATAATTACAGTTTTAATATTGAGAAATAACCAGTGTTTAATTGATTTTGTTAATCAGAAATAAAAAATAGATTAAATTTGATACTTTTTTTGTAATAATTTTTTTAAGTTGAATTTCTGACTAATTTAAAAAAAAACTAAAAAACGCGATAACTCAAAAATGGTTCACTTTTGCATAATGCATATTATGTGGATCAAAATTATTGCAAATGGTCACCCCTATCGCCCCCTAACGGGAATAGGTCGACTTACCAATAACCCTGTATATTTCTCTATATAAGTATTTATATCGTTGTCTAGTACCCATAGTACAAGCCTAGAGCTTAGTTTGGGACTAGGTCAATTGGTGTGAGATTGTCCCCTCTTATATTGAGGTATACAGGGTGACTCCTAAGTGGTGAACAAAATGATCACCTCTGTGTTCTACTCACGGATATGAACAACTTTCACTATGGGACCAACTCTGAAACACGAAAAAAAAATCAGCTGTTTCATAGAAAAGTTCAATACGTACTCGACCAAAATGTATGAAGCAGCTGATTTTTTTTTTGTGATTTCAGAGTTGGTCCCATAGTGAAAGTTGTTCATATTCTTGGGTAGAACACAGAGGTGATCATTTTGTTCACCACTTTGGAGACACCCTGTATATAAAACATAATTAGGTTTCCCTCATCAAAAGAACACACATCCAAATTTAGGTAAAGGACAGTATTCCAACATGCAAATATGTGTATTTCCGACCGATGTTCTATTATTAGAGCGCTGACACCGGCCGGCACGGGCCCGCGGGCGGCGCGGCGCGACCAACATGCGATCTACCTGAGAATCGATTTGCGATTGGTTACACCAAACCGAATCCTACAAATATTTTTTCACAAACATGCTCGGAAAGAACAGTTTTCCGATTGAAACACAAGGACAGAAAGTGCCTCATTTTACTCCTAGGAGTAAAAAACCATATGAAAACACTTTCCGTCCATGTCCATATTGTTTATTAAAAGTGCTCTCTATTGCATACAAAATCGAAAGGAACGTGAAAAAAATCCCGCACACCCAACTTGTGGGTGCAGTGTGGGCCGACGGTGGTGCCTTGTGCGTGAAACTATCGTAACTAATACTTGTAATTTCAAACAAACAGTCTCTCTGAATTTGTCATAGATTTTTAACAATACTTATAATTATGTATTTGTATAATTTCCTCGCATTGTTTGAGAAAAGCATTATGTTATGTATGCCGCGGCGGAAACGAGGATTTCCTTTTTTTTTTTTTTTTTTTTTTTTTTTTTTTTTTTTTTTTATGGCATCGAGTAGACAAACGAGCACACAGACCACCTGATGGTAAGTGGAAACTGTGACCCATAGACATTCGCAATCACAAGACTGCAAATGCGTTGCCAACCCTGAGGCTACCCAAGTAGCAAAGCAGTCGTAAAAGCAAAGCTTTTTACAGCTTAAGATCGAGAAATAGTCGTTAAAAGGAGTTAAAGATGCCAAACCGTTGTATAAAAGAACTATACTCAACTCTTTAGCATTTTCGCATTTTGGGCATAAAACTATGTCGACTAAACGTTTACTCCACATGTTTACAACGCGTTTACTCAATTATTGTATAAAGGTGTCAAATTTCACTTTTTTAACACTGTAAGTTCTAAAATAGTCGTATAAAAGCTTCTTATTTTCTAATTAGATGCTGAAGAAGTCTTTATAGCACTGTCATTCGACATTGTTCCCGTGTAAGTATTATAATGGTAAAAAAGCTGCTTATATGACCAAATAGCATCTCAGTTACTCTTAAAGCACTAAGAGTTATATAAAAGGACTCGATTCACTATTACAGCACCTGCCGAGAGAAAGTTCTCAAAGTGATTTGTTATAGCACCTACAGCAATTCAAATGCACTTTTAAAGCCATCATGCAGCAAAAAGTAGTATAAATGATCTTTAAAATCTTCTACAGCACCAAACCCCCATTTCATGAGTTTAGGTTAGTCGAGGCTCACATACTATATTCTACAAAATAAAGTGGTTTGGTATATTTTCGTCATGAACGTAAAAGCCACAACCATAGCAAAAATATTAAACTGTATATTTTGTAGTCAGTGTTTTGTTTAAGAGACAGAATTTATCATGTGCAGTAAGGAACCCTAAATATTGTCTATAATGGCGTCTGCATAGTGATATAAATGTAATATATTTTCTATTTATCGACTAAAAGTCGAGTAAAGGTCGTAAGATGGCAAAAGTACTTCTATAATGGCGGAACAATTCCTTTAGATATTTTAATTTTATAAATAATATCTTAATACCTCAAAAATAAGAAGGCCCATCAAAATAATAACTAGAAACATAAAGAAGTTAATCGAAAAATAAAATTTCGCATTAAAATTTAGTATTTTACTCGAATACTAGCTAACACCGAAAACATATTATTTGAAAGAACATGGCTACCATTCTATAGAGTTGTTGAGTAGAAAAATTGAATATGTTGTACTTACTTCAATTGTTTTCTTTTTTTTCTCACACCAGTTACGCGCACTTCATTTAAGCTGCACATCAAACACTTAGTGCTATAAAGCTTGCCTTGTTGCGATCAATCGACTAAACAGCTGAGTGAATGCAACAAAGTAGCTATTACAGCACTATTAAGTCGAATAAAAGCAATTTCGTTGTTTTCAACCGACATATTAGTCGACTAATGGTGAAATGATTGCTATTATATCATTAATAGTGCTGTATGTCACTTTGTCCCGACTATTATAGCGTCATTTGGCTCTTTATTCGACTATTTTACGGCAGTTATAGCACTTTAAGCTGAGTAATTTGTGCCCAAATCGCGTCGAGTAAACGTTTACAGATCTATTACTCGACAATTCTAAGACTCTTTTCTCAGCTTTAGGTGAAAATAGGAACGTGCTCTCGACTTTCATACGACTTAGTTTTGCTACTTGGGTAAGATGGAATGCTTCTATGCTAGTCATTTCACCGGCTGTCTTATCCCCAAACCGGAACACAACAATGCGAACACTGCTGTTTGGCGGTAGGTTAATGGATAAGATGGTGGTAGCGATCCGGACGGACCTTGCACAAGGTCCTACCACCCGCAAACGCTGACTCGTATTTTAGCAGGCCTCGCTATTGCTCGACCAGCTAACCACCTCGTCAGGAAAACCCTTACTTTCCGCGCCTAGGCAACAATGTAGGTACTATTTTACATACGAGTACATACTAATAGGATCCCTTGTGTAATAGCCAGTGATCGGATTTCACGGTGCAGCACTGCGGGATATAGAGTAGAAATCTTAATATGGATATGACCAAAATCCCGGGATCTGGTTCGAAAAGAGAATGATTTTTTTGGAATAATTACAAATAGGCATTAGGATAGGGTTTTAGAGACGTAAAGATATCGATTGAAAATAGAAAATAATTGTATGCTATTTCAATTTCATACAAACTAATAAAATAGAATATTTGTGTGTAGTGTTGTAAATTATATATTACTAGCGACCCGCCCTCGCTTCGCTTCGGTTTATATGAGTTTTCTGTAACACCAGTTCATAAAAAAAACATTTATTATACATGTAAACCTTCCTTTTGAATCACTCTATCTTTTAAAAAAAGCCGCATCAAAATCCGTTGCGTAGTTTTAAAGATCTAAGCATACATAGGGACAGACAGCGGAAAGCGACTTTGTTTTATACTATGTAGTGATATTCAACAAAGCCTCATTGGCAGATCAGTTTTAAACAAAGTCATTTAAAACATTTACGTACAGGGAAAATATTGATTCCAAACCTAAAAGTTACAATGTTAAGAAAATTATCATATGACACAATTTGAAACATTAACCTCTTTCAATAACATTAGTCCCGGAATCCCAGGACATATCCATATTAGCATTTTGTTTGACGTCATTCACCCCGTGTTGCACCTTGAAATCCGATCAGTAATAGCACTAAACACACCAAGGACACTGACCTTAATGACAGGGTTGTCTATCCTCTCTATGGCGGAGGAGAGCGACCTGGGCGAGGACACCACCCAGAGACTGAACGCGAAGACCACCCCGCAGCACACCTGGAACAAGGCAAACTGGATGAAGTCTCTAAACCAGAACCCAAACTCTTCCACAGACCACTTTCAAAATTTTGCTGGTTCCGGTAGTGCACGTGCTGCGTGTTCATCGTTATCAGTATCGCTGTTGCTTGGTACGAGGCATGTCGTGGTACGGGGGCAAATCATAATAATCAAAGTATCCGTCGACTGTCATTTACACTTGTCAAATGGTTCCCTATTGTATGGCATAAAATTATTTGTCATATTATTGTTACGCATAATTGCTTTTAGCCGAATTAGTGATGGGCATACTCATCTTTACGCATAATTTTTTACGCATACAATTTAAAAGCATAAATACAGAAAGCATATTCGTCATGAAGACTATAACGTCAAATAGCATAAATACGAAAAGTCATAATAATAAATTAGCATCATTACAAAGCGCATAACAGTATTTGTCCTAATAAATAGTCATGGGCAAATGGTAAGTTTTGTGTTAATATATATTTAGGAAGTAAGGCGAGGTCGACGGAGGTCCGCTTAGCGGACCTCCTATTTTTGCGTTGCTTGGGCGCTTCGCGCCAGGATATCATACTAACCTAACCTAACCTAATGTACCTAACGTGATCTAACGTAACCTCATATTTTGTTGTTCATTTTGTAGGTTCATTCATTTAGGGAACTAAAATTATGGTTAATGACATATATATAACAAATAATTAATAGCCCAAACAATAATATGCATAATGTGTATTAGTCTAATAGAAATTAGTCCAACTGAAATTATGCTAATAGCTTAATATGCCAAAAAAGTAGTAGGCCAAAGTATTGTTATGCGACAGTACTATTATGCCAATACAAATTATGCCAAATGAATTATGCGAAACAATAATAGTCTAAAAAAAATTATGCGATTGAAGGGGATCCCTTGTCAAATTGCTGTGCTTTACATTCTGGCAATTAAAATTTTGTTCGAAACTTAACAAAGCCAGAAAATGTGTTAATAATTCAATTAATGTCATAGTTACGTTACAGATATAATATACGTTAGGTATTTTAAACTACTTTAAAAAAAGCCAGGGTGCTGGTAACACACTGTATATATGTAGATTAGTGACCTTATTTTGATTGATTTATTACGTAACTAGGACAATTTGTGACAGATTTTCCACATTAATTATTTAAGAAATTGCAAACGACTTCATAGCTTGGTAATATTTTCAAAATAAAACCTTTAGCTAAGCTAGCGGTCCCGAACCCAATTCCCTGTAAAACATAACATAACATAAACTCACGCCTTTATTCCCTGAGTCCACAGTAGGCAGAGCTACAGAATTACCAACAACTCTAAAAACTTGTTGATAATTCTGTAACCACATTTTGCACACTTAGGCTAAGATGTTTATTACCAGTGTATTAGTGACAGGTTGCAAGCCCATCGCCTAACAGTACTACACGTACTGCGTACGCCTTTATTCCCTTAGACTCTTACGACATCCACGGGAAGATATGGAGTGGCACTATTCTAACCCGGCAACCACACGGAACTGTAAGAGCTATAAGCTGTAAGATTCTAAGCCGGCAAAAAAGCAGGATTTTAGAAACCTCCAATATCATATACTACAGGCACTACAGCCCAATGGAACTCTAACCCACCATAGATCTCTGTCACAGTATCGTTATGGTTCAAGTCGTAAGAAGTTTCAAACAAATTGTTTTATAATGCCACAGTGACGCCGATCTTTTTTGGGTCACGGTTCCATTGGGTGGTAGTCCATATTAAAACGATTTTAATTACAAAAGTATTATAAAAGTGCGCTGGAACATACTATTATGTCATTTAGGACAAATCTTTGTGAAGATCTTTGGCACTGGCTTTTTTTTATGGCATAGAGAAGACAAACGAGCACACAGGCCACCTGATGGTAAGTGGAAACTGTGACCCATAGACATTCGCATTCACAAGACTGCAATGCAATCCTAAGACTGCAAATGCGTTGCCAACCCTGAAGACCTGCCTTTAGGCTAGTCATTTCACCGGCTGTCTTATCCCCAAACCGGAACACAACAATGCAAACACTGCTGTTTGGCGGTAGATTAATGGATAAGATGGTGGTAGCGATCAGTAAAAATAGAAACGACGATAATCTGACAGAGGCGCGGTTAAAAAAATATTAAACAACGAAAATAGAAAAAATCATATTTCTTATTTGTATGAAGGTTGTTTGTATTGCTTAATTTTATCCAACCTTTTCTGAATGTAATCAACATTATATTACAACTATTATATTATTACTATGCAATAAGTAGTTACATAGACTAAGAAATTATATCAAAGCCTAGACTGCTGCCTTGAAAAAAAGACATAAGAGTATGAAGTCAGTATGCACATACTACATTTCTAATTCGGATGGCAGAAGCTCAAGGAGATAGCGTGATAGGTCCTACTGGTTGAGCCCAAACAAACGCGGCCTTCTGGCCAGGCCTGAATGATTTAGGAGCTGGGAAGGTCGAAGAAAAGGTTGTTAACGGCACATTATCCCAAGATCTTATGACTTTTATGAAATTAAGAGACAACGATTTGTTTGGACTGTTGTCGGTAGATCTTTCCAACTACGCAACGGATTTTAATTAGAAAATGTAAACTACCGGTTATAACCGGTAATTTTTATACAAAAACGGCAAAGAACCGGTTAAATTGCAGTTTTTTGTAGATAATAAAGTCTGGATTATGTACCTGTGTTACAAAACACTTACATATACCGATGCGAAGTGGGGGCGGGTGGCTAGTCTATATTAAAAGTTGAGTTCTTTGTAATACGGCTTTAGCGATTGACTTAAACTACGAGTATAGTTGGTTTCGTAAAATTAAAACCTTTAGGGAAAACTTAATCCGAGCGTCAGTCTACTAATAAGTATATAGGGTAGGAACTTAAGTAGGTACTCACCATTGCAGCGAAATTAACCACCAAAAGGACAGCCGCCGCAAACCTCGAAGTACGCCCAGTTTTGCCACCCATGGCTTCGAACCTAAAACCAAACATGAATTATAACGTGGATATATCCTATAACCTTATAGCGAACTTTTGTCCAATCATCTAAGGAAAATAAAATATTCATATCACATTAAAAAAAAACGTTGAAAAACCGCACCGAGTTCAGTGAGTGTCGCGTCACATTACAATGTTCTTCAGTGGCAATCAAAGTAATGGCGCGTGATACGTGGACATTATTTGGCCGTTGAATATGGCCATTTTCACTGACTAGTAAAAAGGTATTTCATAGTAAATAACGAATCAGGTTAAACTGAATGTAAACGACCTAGTGAAAACGTGCCATGAGTCAGCCATTTAGCAAAATAACCTTTTATTGGTAAAAAATAATTGCGTATTACTTTTAGTCACACGGTACAGTAGAACACCATTTATATGGCGTGTCGTGAATCTTCGTTCGCGCAGACACGAACAAACGATTCCGATGATTTCCGAAACCACGATCAGACTTGTACGTAATATTTATAAGGTGCAAATTAAATTGCATCTATTTTTTCCATCTCACTCACGCACGTTTGAAAGCTGTCTGAATGACACGCGGACGCGCGTCAACATGGCGTCACTAATAACCAATAATAGCACAGAATACAACCGCGCTACGCTGATTGGTTCCCGCGCTTCGAAAGAATGTCATCTGCGCAGGTACATCGGTAAGCCATATCAGTTGTGTTTTACTGTACGTTACGATACTCTTTTTTACTTGAGAGTAATGGCGGCCGGGTTAAAACTATACCGTTAACTTTGAAAGGCAATATGTTTTTGTATAGTAGAATGGTTATTCTACTGGGTAAAACCGTATTGCTTTTCACAAGCTATTTAGTTACTAAGAGCTATCGTAACGTTGACACGTTCGATAACACAGCTTTACACGCAGTAGCTTTTTCTATGACGAGCGATATTTGTTCCTGCGACGTATAGGATAGATATCATTTTTTTTGCTATACTTCATGGCTTTGGAACATCGAGTAAATATATAAGGGTCATACACAGTTTTGGTTACCCTCTTTCCTGTAAACATACCAGAAGTTAACGTTTTTAAGCCTAATTTTCTGAAACCATATCCGCATAAATGGCATCAGGTCTACTTTAGTCCGATCAGATAAAAACTAATATGGACACAAGCCTTTAACTATTGACCAGAGGAAAGACGTCTTTTTTTTCAAGTGTTGAGAGTATTGGGCATAGGACACTCGTAATTTGGCGTCTCAGAAAATGTGTCAGTTACGAAAAACGAATAATACTTTGGTGAAATCGCATGCGTATATAGTAATTGGTAACAATTCATAGCAACCATTACTTAATATATCATTAGCGTAGCGCGTAAACACGTCATTAAGGCTCCTTGATCGTCGTGAACACCCGACGACCCAGATACCTGCCACATCATTTGTCACGGGAACTGGGGCATCGACTGCAGGTTTGCAACGATGACGCTAGAAAGGCAACCTTTGTTGTACTGTTTTTAATATAATAATGGTACATTACTGCAAAGAACGCGAAAAAGGCCGTTGTGGGACGATTATGATGTTAGCGCGGCCAAGACACAGGATTTGATAAGTAGGTACATTTTATAAACGGTGTAGACGCGTTTCGTAAAGGTTAGGTAACCTTGTTGGTCTTCGACACACTAATATTATCGCCTAATTAATTGTCAAGAAATAGGTCCCAGTGGTGAGGCCAAAAAAATAACTGACGTTTTTTACTAACTGATTTGAAGGAAAAGAAAATTTTAAGACTCGTATTTTATTAATTTTGTATATGACCCAAAAGTTTGGTTTTAATAACTTTATTTTTTTAGCAGACATTTTATGGATGACATGATTATTTTAAATTTCCATGATATCTAATGAAAAAAAGTGATTGTAATAGTGTATTAAAACATACCATTTCAAGCGGTTTTCGCCTAACCCGTAAGATACACCTAGGAGGGCTTCAAGACGAAAACGAAAGTCAAACAAAGGTTAAATATACGTTAGCCGAAATATCCAAAATAGATAAATATTTCAAAAACTCAATCAAACTCTATAGACTGCCATAATTATTTTTAGTCATAATGTGTGTTAAGTCATAATTTTCGCAAGTCATAATGCATTTTTCTCAGGACATGGTTATTTTTTCAGGATTTTTATAAAACTAACCTAACATAACCTAACTAATCTACACGATAACCGTTTATTAAAAACTGTAACTTCAGCCTGAAAGAAGTTATGACAAAAATAAGTATGACTAACAATACATTATGACCAACGATATGTATGGCAGTCAAAGGGATCCGGATCTGCACTCGACTATATTGTCAAGAGAATACGTCGTGTCTAGATCATTTTGAGCGTCTTATTCTGCTTAGCTACTTTTGATGCCGACTGTACCTGAGGACCAGGCTTCACATAAGGTCACATAAGGGTGGGTTTAGACCAAGCGAACGAACAAGAATTCTATGGCATTATCTCTTACGTTTTCTTTGTAAAAGCATTCGTTCGTTCGGTCCAAACCTACCGTTAGGCTATTCCAAGAGTTTGAATAAATCGGCTAGAACTCGCACCAAGAAGTTACTTAGTTTTCTGCCCTACATCTATAATTTGGTTGGAAATCACTTGCTGGAAGTTTCTCGAAGTAACATTTAAGTAATGTGGTTATTTCCGGTAGCAATGTTATCCGGGATAAAAAGAAAAGTTTGGCTTCCTCGTATCGCTCGTGCTGATATTATGTGATCACGAAATAAAGTTCTCTGTTCTTGAGCTTTTGATTAGGTACGGTTGGCCAAAAAAGTGGTGCATCTGTTTTGACAAAAGTTTCTGTGAGTTTTATTTTTATTTTAATTTATGGCTTTCAAACCTGTTAAGGTGTATTTCGTCAATTTCAAGTTATTTATAGACACTCCCACCGACTTATAAGAGCAATAAGATATCACACGCGAAGACAATTGTTCGGTAAAAGAGAACAGGAAGCACATGGGCTTAGCTCCACGCGCTTCTGTCAAATCCAAACCCGTATTAATAAACTAATCTCAACTCTAATGCTCGTCTCGAGATGTGTCAAAAATGACAGTGTTCTATGGTTTGACGGTTACTTTGACGTATCTTGTGACGCGCATCTCAGCCAAGATGAGTTTGTTAATACGGGGGAGTTTATTATGAGGTCTAATAATCGCTAAAGTTGACACTTGTCACCGTCATAATATTACTGCAAGGGAAATCGAACTTGTTGTATCATGACGTTCAAATAAACTTCAACCGTGGGGTGGTAAACTCAATTTTGGCCGACTGTACGTCTTAGAATTGAAAATTATCAAGATTATTGTCCTAAAATTGGCTTACTTACTTTACCTAAATAAGTATTGTGATTGTAAACGCTTTCCTAATATTGAGGAGTAAAATGGAACACCTCTAAGCTTGTCATATCATATGTAAGCGCCAATGTAATGTTAGCAATATCATTACGATATAAAAGCGAGACAAAAATAAATAAACCTGCATATTTACGTGCACGCGGACCCAAGTATAATATTTACCTCTATTCTTGCATACTTTTTGAATGAAATGAGAGGGAACAGAATGGTTGATTGGTAGATAATACCTCAAGGGATTAAGTCCGCCATTTGTATTTACTTTGTTTACTTATTGTGTAATATAGTATAAATAAATAAACACCTTAAAAGTGTTTTTAAGAAATTCCGAATATTCATTTGTCGCAAATTTTTACTTTTCCTAATGCATGAAATTTTGATCAAGTAACTAGTGTACCCGAAATAAGAACATTCAATGCTACATATATCATGAAAACTCGCCACTTGTGTGTGTGTGGATGAAATGACCATTTCAACAAAACAACAAGCCCACACGCACTCTTACTTATATTTATACTACAAAGGAAAGGTGAACGAACTCTGAATTATAGATGTCCGGCTTTCCCGCGGGACCTGGACAAAGGACGGCAATTGCCTGGGAACTGACAGCGTGTCACTGTTATTAGCCAAGTTGAATGAGGAAGGACGAGTTATTTTTAGTGACCACAGAATATGTTAGTTTTTTTTTACGACATAGAGAAGACAAACAGACATTCGCATTCACAAGACTGCAATGCAATCCTAAGACTGCAAATGCGTTGCCAACCCTGAGGACTAAGATGGAATGCCTCTATGCTAGTCATTTCACCGGCTGTCTTATCCCCAAACCGGAACACAACAATGCGAACACTGCTGTTTGGCGGTAGGTTAATGGATAAGACGGTGGTAGCGATCCGGACGGACCCTGCACAAGGTCCTACCACCCGGAAGTTACGAAACCGCGGAACAACATCCTGTCAATTCAAGACCTCAACACCCTGTTCAAGGTAAAGAATACTTTAGTTAAAATATGTTTATTTTCAATTTATGAACAAGGGGTCAGTAGAGAAGCATTCATATTAACATAACATAACATAAACTCATGCCTTCATTCTCAAAGTGAAATAGGCAAAGCTACAGAATTACCAACAACTAATAATAATAAAATAATAAAAATCTGTTTATTTCAATCTGTTTGTTTTAACTCTAAAAACTTGTTGATAGCTGCAACCACGTTGTGTACAACTAAGTAGGCTAAGATGTTTACCAGTGTATTAGTGACAGGTTGCAAGCCCATCACCTAATAATACTACAAGCATTTATTCCCTTAGCCGACTCTTACGACATCCACGGGAAGACAATGGAGTGGCACTATTCTAACTCGGCAACCACACGGGTTTCAGTATTCATGTTTATTTATTATTTATTCCATATATGTTAGAGAGTAGTGTAAAATAACGCTTTTTTTACCGACTGTTTAGAGTCGGGGGCTTTTTTTAAAAGATCGCGTTCGAGTTGATCCATCTGTTTGGAAGCTACAAGGTTATCCACAGAGACACACACTAAACGTACGAGTATAAAACTTCTATGCGTCGAGGGTTAAATTAAAACCATTTCACACGCTCGCTGACATTATTTATTAACTTGCTGGTAAACGTTTACCCAGGGTAAACAACATAATTTACATGCTCTGAATGATGGTATCCGGGTCAGAGGGTATCGCATTAGAGTTTAGGCAATTTGGAAACAAATGTCATTTCACGTTTTGTGTTGATCAATTTTGTAATTGTACTGACCTGTTGATACAGTCACCAAACATCAGAGTCCTATTTTATCAAACGAATTAAATAAAGTGTCAGTTCAAAAGGCGTGTTTTAACTGAAGTTTGCTGAATAAATAAGTAAAACTGTTTTTTTTTTATTAATGGCTTTCACTTTTGTTAAGGTGTATTTCGCCAATGTCAAGTTATTTATAGACACTCCCATGGACTTAAAAGAGCAATAAGTCCACACGCGAAGACAATTAATTATTGTTCGGTAAAAGAGAATTTTCTCCAATGGACTAAACAGAAGCACATGGGGTTAACTCCACGCGCTTCTGTCAAGTCGGTTTGAATATTGTTGGGATAACTACATCAGACATATTGATTTACACGAGTCACATTGTTTTTTTTATAACATCCTACCAAAAAATACCATGACCTGATTTCATATATATTTAACATCCCTTTATTGAAAAGGGCTGAAATTTTATATTTTGTAAGACATATCTAAATCGATCAAAATGCAATACCACCACCACCACCACTAACATGCTGTGCAGCCTGCATATAGCAGAGGTTCCCTCTTTTGTTTCATAGAACCACTTTAAACATTTTGCTGGATCCGGTGGACCCCTTGCAGCTACATTACAACCCAATTTCTAAAAAAGAAGTGAAGATTAGATCTATCCATGGAAACTGGCGTTGTTGCTGAGTTTCAACGACGAATTAACAGTTTTCGAAAAAAAAAGATTAGAATTGATTGCTTGATAGGGCTAATTGACGACGCGCTGGCCTAGTGGGTAGTGACCCTTCCTACGAAGCTAGTGGTCCTGGGTTCGAATTCCAGTAAGGGCAGATATTTGTGTGATGACTCAGGAACAAATATTCGTTCCTGAGTCATGGATGTTTTCTATGTATTTTAAGTATATATTTCTCTATATAAGTATTTATATCGTTGTCTAGTACCCATAGTGCAAGCCTAGAGCCTAGTTTGGGACTAGGTCAATTGGTGTGAGATTGTCCCTTATTATTACTTATATTATTATTATTAATAATAAAGTCGACTCAACAAATGTTCAATTAAATTTTAATTGATTGTGCTGTGAGTGTAGTCCAAAAAGCAAAGTCGGCCAATGGAAAAAGTCCTTGTGGCAAACCTTGGGGGAGGCTTGTGTTCACCAGTGGACGTCTTTCAGCTGAAATGATGATGACGATGATGAAGCAGATGATGACTGTGCAGAAGAAAGTACCTACATAAGACTTCGAAACTTTGTAAATTTTATTTAGTTGTAAAGAAAAAGGGAATTGGCATTTAAAACTGCTAATTAGACAGTGATTAGTGAGATTAGACAGGGCGACGATATGCACTGTGACGTCGGCCGATATGCACATATGGCCGACCGGCCATATAAACTCCATGTTAAATTCCGCTTTTTTTTATGGCATAGAAGACAAACGAGCACACAGGCCACCTGATGGTAAGTGGTAACTGTGACCCATAGACATTCGCATTCACAAGACTGCAGAGCAATCCTAAGACTGCAAATGCGTTGCCAACCCTGAGGACTAAGATAGAATGCCTCTATGCTAGTCATTTCACCGGCCGTCTTATCCCCAAACCGGAACACAACAATGCGAACACTGCTGTTTGGCGGTAGGTTTAGGTCCTACCACAAAGAGATAAGAACAAATCTTGGCTTATATCTTGATTATTTTATAGCTATTAAAAAAATGAATCTCAACTGCTTGTTACATGAAGCAGCTTAATATTCTTTATTAAAGTTCTTGGATGGAGTAACATCGTCCTAATAAAACCGAGGAGACGGTCGGCCTTGAACTGTCCCGGACCCAAGGCCGCAGCGGCATACAAAGCCTCATGAATAACAATACTTTATTATGAACTAACGAAGTGGGTATGTACATTGAAGATATTTACGTCACAATGAAACGACCCCAAAAAATAACTCCCTTGGCCACATGCACAGAATAATAAAAATAATAATAATAATAAATATCAGGGGACAATGTCACACCAATTGACCTAGTCCCAAACTAAGCTCAAGGCTTGTGTTATGGGTATTAGACAACGATATAAATACTTATATAGAGAAATATATACTTAAATACATAGAAAACATCCATGACTCAGGAACAAATATTCGCGCTAATCACACTAATATATCTGCCCTTACCGGAATTTGATCCCAGGACCTCTAGCTTCGTAGGCAGGGTCACTACCCACTAGGCCAGCGCGCGTCGTCGTCATACTAAACATTGGGTTAAGACATTAACTCGAGTTAGGGCTGATTTTTCAATCTCCAGATAACACTATCGGTCAGGTAAATTGTAGCTCTGTCCTTATCTTTCTTATGACAAAGAAAAGGACAGAGCTACAATTTACCTGACAGATCGTGTTATCTGGAGATTGAAAAATCAGCCCTTAGTAGACTAAAACTGTCATTTTTTGACCCTGGTTAGTGTCTTAATCCAGTGTAAAAAATTATGTGCAAGTGGCGCTTAGTAGATCAGATAAATTGAAGTCCGATTTTGGTGTAAAAAATTTCAAGATGTAGCGTATTTTTTATAAAAGGATTTTTGTGTAAAAGGATTTAAGATTATCTATATCTTTTAAAACGTTTGCATGGAAATTGGCTTACGAGGTATTTAAACAGCAAATGCACTGACTGCGCAGGCGACGACGTTGTGTATCGCGTTCCTACTAAAAAACTGGTCAAGTGCGAGTCGGACTAGCACACCGAGGGTTCCGTATTTAAGGTATTATGGTTGGATAGCGCAAAAGAAAATACTCTTTTTGTTACGAACTAAATTTTCTATGAATCAAGGTCTATTTTGACTAGCCTACATTTTAATGCAGATTTTTAAAGCTCTTTGATAATTTTTCCAAAGCTATAAAATTTGATTTTCTGCGTATAATGTATATTACACACATATATACATAAAACTCACGCCAGTCACGCCTTCCTAAAAATTGTTGATAATTCTGTAACCACATTTTGCACAACCGGCTTAGATGTTTACCAGTGTATACGCCTTTATTCCCTTATTCGCCTCTTATTCAAACCCGGCAACCACAAAGGCCTAAATATAAATTATCATATATAAATCATTTTCCAGATTTTTCTGAGATAGATAATGGGGGAGAGGAACGATCATTTTCAGTAAACTTTTGGCTATACACCAAAAAGTATATCACGGAAAATTATAATAAAATAGTTTTGATATTTGCAGATTGAGCTCTTTCTCATGACATACCGTTTGCTATAATTCTAGTCCCCAGTCTCAAACTTTGTTTTTATAATTTTGCTCAGGGGGGTTACTCATACTCATACTCATACTCTACTCTGTCCTTTACGCTCACCGTAAAATAAACTGCATAGCTATGTCATAATAACCCCCCTGATATCGAAAGTCAAAAGTTAAGCGCATGAAATCGCAAATGAACAGTAATAAATGATTTGGTATTTTTTGTAACTTTATGTATGTTTCCTGGATTTTAAAACCACGTAATTTAGGTGTAAACAAAATAATAATTTTACTAAATAGAATAAAAACTAGCGCACGATAGCTTACCTTAATTTATCAAAAAATGGGCAGTAATTTTTAAAACATTACTTATTATCAAAGTCCATTCAAATATTTCACAAAAGTCCACAAACAAATAAAGTACACATGCATCGTAAACTTTTTCCCGCCGTTTCACGTTGAACAAAGATGGCGGCTGACTACAACCGTGCCTGAACGAGTACTGCCGCACATTCAACCAGTGGCGGCAGTGAAGTCGGTCACGCAGCAAGGAGTTTGTAGACGAAGTCTGTAATAAACCGGCCTCAGTGGCCTATTGGTGCTTGCTCCGATGGCGATGGTCCATTGTTGTGCTCGATCAAACCTAAGTAGCAGACTCGAAATACTAAAAACTACGTGGGTCTTTGTTGTATGGGCCAAATATTATAAGTCAATTTATAATACCCCAAACTTTTATTGAGCAAATAGGCGAGCGTGTACATTGTTGCCAAGGCTGGAAAGTAGGCAACAGATGGAGGAGTGATAATAGTAACTGTTCATCTGCTGCTTTTTCGGCTGAGGTAGTCATAGTAAGTTAGACTACTGCGAGGATATTACAAAAAAAACCTATTGACACAACTAGATAAATTAGAAGCAATATCCTCATATTTCAAAGATATAATTTTCCAACGACAATTTTTTTTTTAAGCTAACGTTTTAAGATCTTACCTTTGTTTTGAACTATTCACGTGAAATTCTGTGGTTAGTACCCTTACCATGAGTTACAATTAGCGTAGTCGCTTGCGAGTCGAATGCTCAGTCCCTCACAGACCTCACAGTATTCTTATAGAGTGCGAGGGACAGCGTATTCGACTCGCTAGCGAGTACGGTAATTGAATCTCGTGGTAAGGGTACTGGAGTAAGGCTAAAACGTTGCCGGTTTCTTAATACGTATCTGACTTGCAAACACATCGTGGCCTGTTTTACGCTGTGTATTGAGGCCCTATTTAGAAAATCGTAGTTAGCTTCATCCTTTTCTCTCGATTTAGTCTCAAGTGACGGGTGACAGGGACGGCACCCGAAGTTTCGATTCGATCGATTTAGTTGGTGGTAACTTACTTTTGTCGCGACCGTGTACTCAGACCCATAACAGGTAACATATTTCGAACAGTGTTGTAAAGTATTTCCTCTTGCAGTAGTTATTATTTTGTCACCGTTTTTATGAAGACGCAAGTATATTCAAACCAACGTTAGAAGTGGATTTGGAGAGCAATAAAAAAATACAAATACTTAAACATTTTAGAGAAATTATACATTTAAGCCAAAAAATTTGCCCAAACAGTGCTTTTAAATGTATACAAAAACAGAAAATTACATGTGAAATCTTGGCCTGTTGCTTGCCAATACTGTCATTTTACGCTGAGTTCTGGGACATCTTGTTGAAAGAAAGGAAATGTATGAACGCCTAAAGTAATTGATCTCATAAACAACACAACTGGATGAGGTAAATTAGTCTTTATTATAACGTTATATTCGAGTTATCTCGGTGTTGTGGTAACCTCAAACCAGTTCTTGGATCATTATCTCGGTGTGGCAGCGCGCAAAAATTACCCGCCAATCGGGGTGATTCAAACAGAGAAAAACATATTATATTTACTATACTAAGTAAAGTCGTATTCTTCTTCTTGGTCGTTTCATGGCTGAGGGTTGTGACCACCATATTCGTATACGATGGCTTATATTATTATTTTGTTTAAACGATATTGGCTTTGACTTTCAATTGGAAGTTTTATACGTAGTCCTTATATCAATCGAATCAAAACATTTAACTAGTAAATTGGCCACAATCGGACTCTTTTATGTCGGTAATGAGTGAACCTACCAGCGCGTCGGACAAGACCATCATTGCGGAGAAGCCGCAAGATGCTCCAAAATAGAATCTTAGACTTAAAAAAATATTACTAGTAAAATACATATAACTTTTTTGGCTTTTAGCATATTATAAATACCTAGATACTAGAATATACTAGGACACTGTAGTGTGGTGGGAGATATAATAACCTCGGAAGATAACTTCGTATTGCGGTGGAAAAAACAGTCAGTCAAGAAGAAAAAGTAATCATGTGCGGAGCCCGACTTGCCTTTAGCTTTAGGGTTCCATACGCAAATAGTACTAACGGGATCCTATTACTACGCGTTCGCAGTATCTCATGAGCCGTTAATGGTTATGGTGATGGACTCCATTTTCCGCACTTAGCCTGTGTATGTCGGGCCATTGTGCGTAGGGGTACCGGCTAGTAGTCTAGCCAGCCGACTCCGACCAGAAGCGCAGGATCCTCCTGGTATCTCCACAGGCTTCTCGGAGTGACCTCGGTGTCTTGAGGATTTCAGTCCGTTGAGCGGCTACACCTACGCATTCCAGGATTACGTGGGGGGCATCTCATGCACCGTAACAAGTAGACAGTTGAATTATACAGTATGTAAACTTACTAAAACCATCTCTTTCAACCAGTGGCTAGGCTAGTTGAGTTAAGTGTTTTACCACATTTTTTGCTAGTGTGTGTCGAATATTTTTAATTTTATCATTGCATAAAAATTATAACATCTCACCTTTTTCAAAGTCGGTTAACCCTAAAAGTATCATCCCATGTGTAATGTTTACATCGTTGTTCAGTGCCCATTATAAGACCCGTATGTAATGTTTTCATCGTAACAGATTATTGAACTTGCGTTCAGTGCATTATTTATTTAAATTTGAAAAAGTGTTAAGATTTCAATAATTTATATACCCCAACCTTATCTATCGCCTAGACATGCTCGGGTTCAAATAAATGGTTTTAGTAAGTTAACATACAGTATTAAATTAATAGTTAAAGGGGGGCCTCATACAAGAGTGGTACGGAACACTTCGTGCGCGACCCTTTATTAAAATACTCGTAGTTAAATAAATAAGTGTTTTTTTTTAATAGTAAAAACATAGAGCTTAGCTTGTGTACTATCAGCCCAATGGAACCCTGACCCACCATAGAACGGTGTCACAGTGACATTATAAAACAATTTGTTTGACACTTCTTATGACTTGAATCATAACGTCTCTGTGACACAGTTCTATGGTGGGTCAAGGTTCCAATGGTCTGATAGTACAACTTGTTTCCTAATATTTTTCATGTTTGACTTCTTGCGTCGTAAAAGCCTAAGGTAATAAAGGCGTGTAGTAGGTAGGTACTGTTAGGCGATGGGCTTGCAACCTGTCACTAATACACTGGTAAACATCTTCGCCTAAGTGTGCAAAATGTGGTTACAGAATTATCAAAAAGTTTTTAGATTTTTTAGTAATTCTGTAGCTCTGCCTACCCCACTCTGGGAATACAGGCGTGAGTTTATGTATGTATGTATGACTTCTTGCGTTTTGGTTATTGTAACAAACAAAACTATTGCCGTTTGATCCGAACATACTTAATAAGCTTGGTCAATAAGCGATACCGTGTTTACATTGTCTTGACCTCGGTAACATAATAAAAAAACTGGTATCACGAAACAGTTGACTGCGGGCTTCCCAAGACGGAGGCAATGCAATGTGCGCGTCTTGCCATATTTATCAATACTTAAATAGTTTGGTTTAATAGTGATATATATCTAGGTAGTGTTGTGATGTTAGCTTAGTGAATAATAATAATTAATAATGTTATTTGTGATATACATTGTGATCGGGGTTTTAGGTGAGCAATTTGATTAGAATAAGTATTAGGTTTTGATGTTCGTAAACAAGTGTTAAAATACTCTTTGAGGTTATAAAAAAAGTTCCGAGATAAAACTGACGATTAAATATTGATGTAAGTACAGATGTAAGTAGTGTATTTAATCCACTCCCATCGTTTTTGGTCGGATAACTTCGTATTTATCTTGCTTTGTCAGTTGGCTTATTGATGGGTACTGAAGCTAATTTAAAAAGCTAAACAAATACGAACTAACCGACAAAAAACAATGGGAAAGGATTATTCACTACATCTGTAACGTTATGGGGTTGAGGGTGTTACGTTGGCAAATTAAACAAGTTATTTAACGCATATGCAAAGACAAAAGTACTTAACTAAGTACCTATAAACTTTGGGAAATTAGGTAGGTAATAAGTAACAATCGATTAAAGGGTTTATTTACATAAACTCACTCCTTTACTCCCAGAGTGGGGTAGGCAGAGCTACAGAATTACTAACAACTCTAAAAACTTGTTAATAATTCTGTAACCACATTTTGCACAATCAGGCTAAGATGTTTACCAGTGTATTAGTGACGGGTTGCAAGCCCATCGCCTAACAGTAATTTTATAATGGTGATCAAAAAACGTCAATATGCAAAAAAAAATAAAGAACACAATTATGCGTTTTTTTGTTTACCATAGCAGTCAAACCCAAATATATGGAATAAAATGCATAGCTAAAGCAAATGTTCTGGTAACTATCTAAAAGTTGTTTATTTCGTAGATTTTCCTGTTCACGTTTTAATTATAGAAGCATTCGCAATAATTTTACAGATTAACCTCGTTTGTTATTTATCATTTTAATTTATGTACGTAAACTCCTTATTGCACATAAACAATGACAAAGTAACATCAGCATTGATAAGGCAAAAAAACATGGCGAACTTTTTCTGTTATTAACACGACAACGCTAATTACAGAACTGTTATCACCATGACAACGCCTTGGTTGCACTTTAGGTGACATTCCTATACACCGTTACAAATATCAAAAGGTTTACGGATTATTTGTAGTTTCTACAAACCTTTAATAGAATATAGTTCGCACTAAATTGGTTGAAAGTTACGAATCTTATATTTAATCGATGGTAATGCTATGCTTTTACTATATTTAATCACACTTATCACACTAATATTATAAAGGCGAAAATTTGTGTGTGTGCAACGGCTGAACGGATTTGGGTGAAATTTGGAATGGAAATAGCTTATAAACTGTATTAATACACAAGCTTTTAATCCCGGAAAATTTAATTTGTAAGAGACGGCTAAGGGAATAAAGTCGTATAGTACTGTTAGGCGATGGGCTTGCAACCTGTCACTAATACACTGGTAAACATCTTCGCCTAAGTGTGCAAAATGTGGTTACAGAATTATCAACAAGTTTGAGTTGTTGGTAATTCTGTAGCTCTGTCTACCCCACTCTAGGAATAAAGGCGTGAGTTTATAGTTTATGTATGTATGTATGTAAAATTTAAAAGTACCTACCCCGAGGGTATAACTATAATCGAAATCGCGGACGAAGTCGCGGGCAGAAGCTAGTTCCTTATAAAATCCAACTCATCCGAATACAGCGTGTCCATTAATCACAATTCTAATTAAATTCGTATTTTCCTGTTATTATCACTAGTGAATTACCAGTTATAATGAGCGAGACGTCAATCGCTTGTCCAAATGGTTTTTACTATTTCCTGACGTAATGTTTGCGAGCCGAAATATTAAACGTGACCTACTTGAATTACAATTAGGACCCTTACCATGAGTTACAATGGGTCCGTAGCATAATATGGAAAATCTAATTTCATAAGTACGAAATTCCTAACACAAAACTTCGAATATCAAAATGTGTAATGGACGCAATTCCTAAAGATGATCACATGATCACTTTAAATCGAATGATTTCATTTTCGAAAATCAATATTCCTTTGTAATAAACTAGCGACCCACCCTCGCTTCGCTTCGGTTTATTTGAGTTTTCTATAACATACGTACATAAAACAAAATTTATTATAGATAAAAACCTTCCTCTTGAACCACTCTATCTACTAAAAAAAACCGCATCAAAATCCGTTGCGTAGTTTTAAAGATCTAAGCATACATAGGGACAGACAGCGGGAAGCGACTTTGTTTTATACTATGTAGTGATAGTGATGCATAATGACAAAACTTGAAACTCAATATTTCTACTGCTCAAAAACGCTACGTACAAAAAGCTTAGTGACAATTCTTTGGAAATGAATACATTTAAAGTTAAAAACTCCACCCCTGCCTTCGAAAATTAAAATTTCGTTCGAAATTTCCCCATTTATACACTTAACTTAGGTCAACTGGGCGTAGGTAAAACGTTGCATCTTTAGGTATTTCATACATTATACATTTTGATATTCGAAGTTTTGTTTTTAGGAATTTCGTACTTATGAAATTTGACGATATTATGCTACGGACCCGTTACAATTACCGTTCTCGCTGTCCCTCGTACTCTATAACAACACTGTAAGGGACAGAGCATTTGACTCGCGAGTACAGTATTGAGAGAGCACTATCTATAAGTATACCTACAATTACCGTACTCGCTAGAGAGTCGAATGCTCTGTCCCTTGAACTCTTTAAGAATACTTGTAAGGTCTGCGAGGGTCAAAAAAAAAGAAATCAAAACATCAAAACTATAGACGCAAGACGATACTTTAACTAAAAGAAATATAAACATATTTATTTACAAGGCGAAATTATAACTTCATTATAACCTGCAAATAAACTTTTGACAGTTGATGTAAACTTGACACAGCGACACTTGACGTTTCAATTTGCGCGAAGCATAGACAATTTAAGGCTAACTCATCATTATAGCGCACATTGAGGACAACGTAGAATCGACAGCACGTTTTTCTGTTCTAACTCCTTTTGTCTAACATATTTTGGACGCTAACGCCTAGGCGTTCAATTTTATAGAAAGGAAAACGCCTGGAAGCGTTGGCATCTTGTCTGGACCCCCAGAGCATTCGACTCGCTCGCTAGTGCTAGTATCGCCAACGGGTGCGTATCTACTCACATAACTTTTTAAGTCCTATTATCGGAAGTCCGAAAATGTTTCTCATACCATTTTACATCATAATGATCACTCTTCATACTCTTCATATTTTTTTTAGTACTAACGATCGGAACTCATAATCATCTGAATTCATAACGCCAATAGGTATTAATGGAGCCGTACTCTTTTCACAATTTCTTAAATATCTTACGTGTAATAAGGTTAGGTTAGGTTAGGTTAGATTTATAAAATGTCTCAAAAAGTAAGTTTCTTAAAAAAAAAGCATTATGAATTGCGATAATAATTACTTAAAAAGTATGAGGAAAAAGGTATGAGGGAAAAAAATATGAAGTGATTATTATGAATAGGTACCTACAAATCGGTAGGAAAACAAAAAATTGGAATAAGAATTTTATGTGAGTCAATATGGACCCATCGCCAACATACTTAACTGACCATTTTTGAACCAATGTGAACCATGTCACCTGACAATAAAGTTCACTAGTGGTCAGTTAACTGTGTTGCTGTTTGTACGGTAATTGTAACTCATGACAGTTAGTTTCTAGTTTTGAACTACGGGCTTATTGATGTTGCCTTAGTTTTGAATTAGGTTATGTCCGCAGATTCAGGGTATGCTCTGTGTAGTTCTGCCCATGACAGCTGTCTGTTAATTTCAGGAGCGTTCCTATTTTAAAAAGTATCTGACCATAGAGGCGACTTAAAGGTCTTCAACCTTAACAGTCGATTCCGATACGGTACTTCCGCCTTGCGTCGGGTGCCGGGGAAACCCACGGCAGCGTCATTCAACTTTAATAGGGACTTTTCTGATGAGGATTTGTTTGATGACGATGAGTATATTGAAGTAAATACGATCTTTGGCACCGTGTCGTTTTGCAGTCACGTAGGCAATGTCAAAGAAGATTCTCCTGTATGTTAATGCGATAAAGTGCTAAAGTGATCAAATACTTATACGCTGACTGTACAAGAACCTAATTACCTATTAATTGGAATATTTCTCAAAAAAATAGGTCTAAAAGAGAGTGACCGTAGAAGGCTAATTACTTAAAATATACGGTCACGAGCGTTAATTTAGGACCCATTTCAAGAAAAATATGCATGAAGTCGTCAATGTCATTAGAGATGTCAAGTCATTGTAACTTTTAGGAAACTCAACCTTATTGTTGTAGAATGTCAGATTGACTTTGGACCTAAGGTGGGTACCAAATTAAATCTCGTGACTGTACTTAGGTTTTGTATTTGTCGTTGTATGTAGGTTTTTCTGAGATACAACATATTTTTAGAGTTTTACATTGTTTGTAGATATTTTCGGACATCTTCGGAGTACCTCATTGGGATTTTAATTAAATTTTAAAATAAATAGCTGTCGGGGACTTACTGATTGATCGGACTTACTGGGATTACTTTTCTTCCCTAGGGTGGACAATATATCAATTTTATTTTTTGAGAGATGTATTTTTTTATTTCATTGCATATGTATGAGAAAAGCACTATACATACCTCGCCGTGAAAAGGGGTTGCAAGCCTCGTAACATTCCGTCGTCTATATCACACGGCCGGCAACCCCCTACTTCCCGGCCTCTGTAGTAATGTACTATTAATCGATGCTGCTGGCAGTTGGTTCCTGACATTGTCAAATCAATTACTGTTCACCTTGCGAGACGGTAACGGTTAAGGACACTTTCTTCGGGAAACAATAGACAAGCGATTATTAATCTTAAGGTTAATCAGACAAGGTTAAAGGTAATTCTACCGTGTTACAGTCTGTCAAGAAAGTCATGAGTTGAAAACGATTTTATATAATTGATCCAAAGAGCTAAATTACCAATTAAATTAACATAATAAAAATACAGTAGACAGACTAGGTATTGCTGTGTTTTATTATTGCGCGTGGTAGAACCTTGTGCAGGGTCCGTCCGGATCGCTACCACCATCTTACCCATTAACCTACCGCCAAACAGCAGTGTTCGCATTGTTGTGTTCCGGTTTGGGGATAAGACAGCCGGTGAAATGACTAGCATAGAGGCATTCCATCTTAGTCCTCAGGGTTGGCAACGCATTTGCAGTCTTAGGATTGCTCTGCAGTCTTGTGAATGCGAATGTCTATGGGTCACAGTTTCCACTTACCATCAGGTGGCCTGTGTGCTCGTTTGTTTGCCATATAAAAATGCTACTGTTTACCAAAGTACAGATGTAGTGAATAATCCTTTCCCATCGATTTTTGTCGGATATGTTCGTATTTATCTATCTTTCTCAATTGGCTTCAGTACCCATCAATATGCCAACTGAGAAAGCAAGATAAATACGCAGTTATCCGACCATATTTTTGGTTAAATGTATACATACATACATAAACTCACGCCTTTATTCCCAGAGTGGGGTAGGCAGAGCTACACAATTTCCAACAACTATAAAAACTTTTTGATAATTCTGTAACCACATTTTGCACACTTAGGCGAGGATGTTAACAGTGTACCTATTAGTGACAGGTTGCAAGCCCATCGCCTAACAGAACTTCACGCCTTTATTACCTTAGTCGGCTTTTACGACATCCACGGAGAGACTTGGAGTGGCACTATTCTAATCCGGCAACCACACGGGGGTAAAATAAAAATAAAATTGGTTAAATGTATAATTTGTGCAAGGTCCGTCCGGATCGCTACCACCATCTTATCCATTAACCTACCGCCAAACAGCAGTGTTCGCATTGTTGTGTTCCGGTTTGGGGATAAGACAGCCGGTGAAATGACTAGCATAGAGGCATTCCATCTTAGCCTAGGGTTGGCAACGCATTTGCAGTCTTAGGATTGTATTGCAGTCTTGTGATTGCGAATGTCTATGGGTCACAGTTTCCACTTACCATCAGGTGGTCTGTGTGCTCGTTTGTCTACTCGAAGCGATAAAAAAAAAAAGCCGTCGCAGTTACAGATGAGTTACAGCTACAGTTATTTTCGTTCCAGCATCGCCTGCGCTCGGCGCGGTGTACACGGCGCGCGCGCACTCGTGCAGCGGCAGCGAGTTCTCGTGCGCGGACGGCGCATGCGTGAGCCGCGACCGGCGCTGCGACGGCGCCGCCGACTGCGCCGACGGCAGCGACGAGCGCGCCTGCCAAACTAGCTCGTTAGTACGGTCAAGAAATATATGCTTGAAGTACACGACGCGCTGGCCTAGTGGGTAGTGACCCTGCCTACGAAGCTAGCGGTCCTGGGTTCGAATCCCGGTAAGGGCAGACATTTGTGTGATGAGCGCGAATATTTGTTCCTGAGTCATGGATGATTTCTATATATTTAAGTACATATTTCTCTATAAGTATAAGTATTTATATCGTTGTCTAGTACCCATAGTAGGAACAAGCCTAGAGCTTAGTTTGGGACTAGGTCAATTGGTGTGACAGTGTCCCCTGATATTTATTATGTCGTCAATGTCATTCGTGATGTCAAGTCATTTGTAACTTTTAGGAAACTCAACCTTATTGTGATAGAATGTCAGATTGACTTTGGGTCTAAGACCAGTGGGTTCAAATAAAGCTGAGACCACACCGCTGCTTAGAATACGGCGACGATACTGTCACTGCGATTTCGTACCGACACCGTTTTTTTAACATTGGTGTGGAGGGCATGCGTCAAAAACGGTACGGATGTAAACGGTACTAATATTATCATGTTACTAATGTGTTAATATTTTTGTTTCAGAAATCAATTGGACCTCAATGACTTAGTTCTAAATAGATATAAACGCCAATCAGGATGTAGGTATGTAAAAAACTTTGATTTATATCCCTTTACTAAGAACTTAACATTGGTAATGCTAATTACGAGTAGGCCTATTTCACTGGCTGACTGAATGACTCGCGGGCGCGCGTCAACATGGCGTCACTAATAACCAATAATAGCACAGAATACAACCACACTACGCTGATTGGTTCCTGGGCTTCGAAGTTGCAGTGCCTGGGCACTCTGCTATCAGTTCTTAAGTTAGTTTAAACATTTTTTCAAATTAGAAAATTCTAATTCGTGACTGTACCTACGAGTATAGGTATAAATGTATCTACATCTGTAAGATCTACATCTGTAAGATCTACCTACTACTACAAGGATTATGTCTTTTAGACTTCTACCTGTGACTGCATTATGAAACATTTTGCCATTTTCCAATACGAGACTGATGTTGCATTCTAGAAAGAACCAGTTCCGCTGCCGAGACGGGACCTGCATCAGGTTCGACGGGAAGTGTGACGGCGCGTTCGACTGCCCCGACCGCAGCGACGAGACGCACGCCCTCTGCAGGAAGATGAGGTATTTCGTGGTTGCAGGACCTGATGCAGGGTCCATCATTACACTACCACCCTTGTACCCTTTAACCTACCGCCAGCCAGTCAGCCCATAGCCTGTAAGCACGCATGCGTCAGGAGTCCCACTCCGCGAGTCACCTAGCTATAAGGCACCCCTCCCATCTCAACCCCCACTCCTATTCCCCCTTTTTGGAAAAACACCGCGGATAAGTAATCGGAGGAAGGACTTTCTCCCCGGCCTTTCAGCATTGGCTGGGGTAGTATGCGCAAGAGTCAAAGTTCTAGATGGTAACAAAGGCCGTCAATTCCCAGGTGTCTCGGAGGGATTTTCACCTGTGCCCTTTTTCTTAAAGTAATTCAAGTTAAAAGCAAATAAAAGAAAGGACTTTTGTCTTTGGCCCTTCAGGCGATTACCAAAAAAAAACCTACCGCCAAACTGCACAGCAGTGATCGCTTGTTGTATGCCGGTGTAGGGGTAAGACAACCGGTAACTACAAGCATAGAGGCATTCTATCCAGTTCTTAAGGTTTTTAATGCATTTGCAGTTTTGAGATTATTGTAAAAAATCTAGTTGATATTGCAAATAAAGAACACACAAGAAATTAAGTATTTGTAATTAAAATGCTATTCTATTCCTATATAATGTGGTTTTGTCTGATGATACCTATTCATCTTCAATTATGCATTGGCAGGTGAACAGATTTAAATCGTTCTTAATTTGAATTCAGCATGTTTTGTTGTCACGAAAAAGTTGTTAGTTCATAAAGAAATAAGGATATAAACAAGTTCTACGCAGACATTAAAAGCTAGTGTGCAAACATAACAATTATTTTTCCAGCTGTCCTGAGAACCTGTTCCGCTGCACGTACGGCGCATGCGTGGACGGCACGGCACCGTGCAACGGTGTGCAGGAGTGCGCCGACAACTCGGACGAGCTGCTGCCACGCTGCCGGAACGCGACGCAGCCCGTCAAGTGAGTCCTTTTGCCACCACGATCACGACTTCACAAGTCCCTGATTGATGCTTCTTCCAGCCTGTTAAGGTGCTTCCAAGTCGTCCTACTATCTCCGTCTCGGCCTGCCCTGTCTTGGTGGCCATATTTTTCTATAACATGCGGTAATGGTGACCCGTCCATTCCCACTGGAGCCTGGTCAGTTTCTTCACCTACGTCAGCTATGCGTGTTATGAAACACAACGTGGTATTCCGAATGTAGTTTATCCACGCAACACCTAAAATACTGCCATGGCCCGTTGGGAACCTCCAATTTGGACTTCTGAGTCTCCTGACCTGACACCTAAGTAAGGATAGGAAGGTACACGTCAGTGAACAAGTATCCGCTTATATGGCGTGTCGTGAATCTTCGTTCCCGCAGACACGAACAACGATTCCATTGATTTCCTAACGCACGATTAAAACCCTCGATCAGACTTGTACGTAATAGTATAAGGTGCAAATTAAATTGCATCAATTTTTTCCATCTCACTCACGCACGTTTGACAGTTGATTGTTTTACAAGCGGATGCGCGTCAACATGGCGTCACTAATAACCAATAGTAGCACAGAATACAACCACGCAACGCGTTTATCATGCTGATTGGTTCCCGCGCTTCGAAAAATGACATTTACGCAGGTACATCGGTAAGCCATATCAGTTGTGTTTTACTGTACTTAAATGTTAATTGTTTGATTACAGAAGCCAATTCAGATGCGACGACGGCGAAGTGATCAAGGCCACGGACCACTGCGACGGCAAGGCGGACTGCGCCGACGGCTCTGACGAGACCATCGCCTCCTGCGCAGGGAAGAGGTGCCCGTCCTACTACTTCCAATGCGCATATGGAGCGTGCGTGGACTCTGGAGCAAATTGCGATGGGGTAACTAAAAAAAAGCCATTATACTCTTACATCTTTGTTACATCGTATAAAACGAAGTCGTTTCCCGCCATCTGTCACCGTGATTTTTATGCTCATGGTTTTTATATACGGCCACGAGCGTTAATTTGGGACCCATTTCAAGAAAAGTATGCTTGAAGTGGTCAATGTCATTAGAGATGTCGAGTCATTTGTGACTTTTAGGAAAGTCAACCTTGTTGTTGTAGAATATCGGATTGACGGCACTAAGGTGAGTACCACATTTACCCTCGTGACTGGGTGTTACACCAAACCAAAATGAAGGCGGGTCGCTAGTATAGAATAAAAAAGAAATATAGGATTGAAAGATCGGCCACATCGAAGCTTGAAATCCGCGTAAGCCGCTTCAATTGAGCTGCTCCAAAATCGCAAAAATATTATATAGCGTTTTTAGGGACGTAAGCCTACCGGTAAAGTTCATCTATCTTTGGCCTTTCTTGGTTTGATCGATCTTTGATCCTCAAATGATGCATAATGTGAATCTCTTAATACCCCGCACGTAGGGGACAACAGCATATCCAAACCCATTTTTGTATTATTTTTTAAGATTGCGCCGAGCGTACGCCGGATGTACAGTGGCGCCCTCATTACTATTATTGTGTTTTCTAATAAACTGAAGTATTTTCTTGAAATTGGTCGGTACGTTTTTGTACTACAAATGAAAACACAACTTATAGGGTATATCACATAGTTTAATGACAATTACACCATCGAGTTATCAACTTGACGGAAAAAAGTGGCCACCTTTTCCCGTTAAGCTGACTACTCAACGGGTATCCCATAAATTTTGTTTTTACTATCACTCTTGAAAGTCATGCACTCGCTTCCGCGAAGGCATCCTACCCATGCTCTATATGAAAAGAGTGAAGTCCTGAGTGTACGGCAGCTCTACATATTGCGATGTTCTGCCCTCGCTCACACATTGGTACAGGCACTACCTGATTTGAAGGAGCTGCTTCGGAAGCGAGTGGTGAAGATCCCTATGCCAAGTATTAATTCAACGTTCGCTAAACGAGTAGGTCCTTTCCAGCGGATGTACCTTTACAGAAAAGTAAACGAAAGTTGTAACATCATAAACTGCTCCCTGAGGGAGGTCAGAACAATTGTTCACGTTTGGCTTAGTTCTTTGAATTACTCTGAAACAGAACATTTAATTACCGCATAAACATAAATTTAAACCATTCTCTATTTCCAAAATCTGGTAATCGTTTCATTGCACCCGCACACACACACACACACACGCACACACGCACACGAAAACACACGCCTTCTCACACCCGTACACAAACTTCACACCTGTTTTCCTTTGCATCATTCCATAATTCTAATTCCTTATTAATCTTGATTGTTTTGTTTTTCTATTTATTTCTAGTTTTGCAAATAAAATTTAAAATTGTATAATTCTTTAACGCTAAAATCTTAATCAAAAACGATAAACTAAAATTAGTCATTCTGCGAGACAGGCTTAGCCTAGTGCAGATGACTGGGTAAACATAATATTGTTAAATTACCGCACAGTGCAGTTTATAGATAGCATTTTATATGTATTAAGGTCTTATTTAAGTTACAACTAGCCACTTAAGCCACTGTTTCAATAAATATATTTCATATTTCATTTCATATACTTGCGCTATAAAAAAATATCGTCTGATTTCAAGGGAATTCTTTAGTTGATTAGAAAATACAATAATAGTAATGAGGGCGCCACTGGACGCTCGTTGTTTGCTCGGTGCAGTCTTAAATTGCTGACTACGTCCAATAGTGGCATGAATAGGCGAACTATTGTATTTTATTTGTGTATTTTTTCACAGAAACAAGACTGTGTTGATAACTCCGACGAATCTGACGAGCTGTGCGACCGGAATACTTCTCCTATTACAACTAGGTAGAGTACATTAATAATTATCCTGTCGTTGGTTGTCTATCGCCAGAAGTACCCATACCCACCATTATAACACCACACCGTTGGTTATGTTATGGGTCATAATATAGACAAGAGTTGGTAAGGCCAGTGCACCCCTGCCATATTATGTCACCATAGCCATGAGGCCATGACCTGAGGTATCAGTAAATTCAATATTTTGGTAGTGTTTTTATAGGGGTAGGGGCCGCCCTAGGCGTACTTTTTCGAGTCAAATCGGAGAAATACTGGAAAAGGGCCGAATCTTAAGTACCCGAAACCGAAGTGCGTGCATGACTCGATGTATGAATGTGGAAGAAGCGAAAGAAATTTGTCAAGATCGTAGCAAGTGGAAAGAAGTGGTCTCTGCCTACCCCTCTGGGAAACAGGCGTGATTTAATGTACATGTGTATGTATGTACGAGTATGCTTTTATGGGTTGGTAAAGTCATACGAGACAAGCCACTGAACTTAAATGGTTTGAAGCCTTTACAAACTTTAAACGCATTGCTAATCCTGAGAACTCAGATGGAATGCCTTTATGCTAAGTATTTCAGCGGCTGTCTTACCCTTTTTACAAGCTTTTATTTAACTTGCTATATTTGTATGTATGTATGTATGTACCTATGTATGTAAAGGTCAAATCGTGCAAGTTAAATTTGACCCACTTCCCTGTTTTCGATGAAGCTAAAAATTTGCATACCCCTTTAGTTCTGATGACAATATAATAATATAGTACCATCGAGTTGGTGTGATAATGGAGACTCAGGGTGGCCACAGGAACTCCCCATGATAAACCTGTCGTGTTAGGGCTTATATGAAACGTCTTGACGAGTAGATGACGACTGTGAAAAAAGCTTGTAATTTTTTTTTATAGAAGCTTATTCCTGTTTCTTTCCCCGGTATGATGATGGCAGCGATCCTGGATCCCTGCTCGAGGTCCTAAAGGTCTAAAACTAAACTATGTTATACTTACTTTACTATGTTAGACCTATTGGAAACACCTGCGTTCTCCCCGCGTTCCCGGAGAATGGGGTTTACTCCCTGGAAGGAGAGGGGACCGCTGTTCCTGGACAGACCCGCAGCACAGCCGCGTTGACTGTGTCCTGCAAGACTGGGTACGGAGTCATCGGGAGCAACAGGACCGAGTGCTACTACGGGAGATGGCAAACGCCCATGCCGCAGTGTAGCCGTGAGTATTGTTACTGTTTCTTCATGTGTCATACTCTGAAAGTAGGCCATTGTTTATCTCAGAAGCGGGTTGAAAGTGATACATATCCGCCCTAGGGAAGGAAAGTAATTGCATGTTTAAATATAGTACCAGGAGCGATAGCAATGTACTTTTAATTGTTTATTCTCCAAAATGTAATTTTTTTTTTCCTCATTATCAAAATGAAAAGTAGAGTGTGAAAGAATCAGTTGCACCCTCGAACTATAGGCGCACTCGCTGTCGCTCGTGCAGCCTAAATGTCTCGGGCTGCAAATGATCACTTTCATCCCTTGGTTAACAATCTACTATTAAATTGAACAAGCATTATGTTTGCGATCGCAATAGAATACACACTAAAGAAACGTCTTGTGATCTGTATATACAGCGAAAGTAGTGCAGTTATTCCTCAAAGAGTAGTGGTGCATCTTTAGTGCATCTTGACATACGTAAAGTGAAGACATCCAGAGTGTTTGCCTAATATCTTAAGTTCGAGTTGATTTGTCCGAAAATCTTTTTCTCTAAAACCGTAACGTTACTTTCCTGGGTTGTTATAAATAAACAAAACCTATCCTCACCTAGGTTCTGTAATCTCTTTAATCATTTAGAAAAGTTAATGGGTACACTGAAATTGTTTTCGGACAAATGAAAATTCGGACTTACGAACAAACACACTGACAGATGCGAGAGAGAGTGTGATTGCGATGGGCAGCCGAGTACCCACTACACTATAAATAGGCTGGTTTTACTTCGACAAATAAAATACTCATCTACAGTCAAACAAGAGTAACTTACATATGCTTTCATACACGCCTAATTCCCCACAGGTTTCTGCAAGCTGACCCCGCATCCGAGCGTCGACTATTTCTGCAAGCCATCTGACCCCCGGATCATCGACGGCCGTCGACTCTGCGACGACTACGAACCGAACTACACTGAGGTCTTCCCGTCCTGCAAGCGCCCCAACTACTATGAGAAAAACGTCCTCACCAAGATGGTCTGCGTCGACGGCTTCTGGAACTACGTCGCCATTTGCTACCCAGGTAACACTCGAGGAACCTCCATTAAAGTCAACGATAACTTCTACATCCATGTCACTGGTACTGACTTCGCTGTGTCTTTCGGTAACTCTCCTCCCGACGGAACAGCTTCTGTTATATCGGTACACACACCACAAGTCCCAGTTGTTGTGCCAGATGTTGGTTATAATTTTTACGATGTCGATGAAGCTTTATGGAGGTAGAAGGGTCATACACAGATTTAGGTTCGCGTCTTTCCTGTGGACATGCCAGAAATTAACGCTTTTAAGGCGTAACTTTCTGGCTGAACCCATATCCGCATAAACGGCGTCAGGTCTACTTGAGTCCTCTCAGATTTTAACATAACTAATATGCACACAGCCGTTTAACTATTGCCCACAGGAAAGACAACTTTTATTTTTTGAAATGATTAGGCCAATGCGCAATGTTACTTAAAGGGAAGAAATGTACTGTAACAGCAGTTTCTTTTTAAAGAAACGAAAGTGATAAATATGGCTGTCAGCTACAAGCTTAAGTGTGATAGCGAATATCCAGCCGAATGCTATTAAAAAGCAGGCATTAAGACTGCGCCGAGCGTACGCCGGATGTACAGTGGCGTCCTCATTACTATTATTGTGTTTGCTAATTAACTAAAGAATTTCCTTGCAATCAGACGATACGTTTTTGTAGCGCAAGTTAAAACACAATTTATGGGATACGTAACAAACTTTAATAACAATTACCCTTTGAGTAGTCAGCTTAACGGGAAAAGGTGGCCACTTTTTTCCGTTAAGCTGATAACTCGAAGGTGAATTGTTATTAAACTATGTGATATACCCTACAAGTTGTGTTTTCATTTGCAGTACAGAAACATCGTCCAATTTTAAGAAAATACTTTAGTTTATTGGAAAACACAATAATAGTAATGAGGGCGCCACTGTACATCCGGCGTACGCTCGGCGCAGTCTTAAAGGGAAGAAATATACTGTAACAACAGTTTCTTAAAAGCGATCGGTAATCTTTGTTTAAAGAAACAAAAGTGACAAATATAGCTGTCAGCTGAGCGCAAGTGTGGTAGCCAGCGAAATGCTATTAAAAAGCAGGCATTAAGTGTTAGTTCTTTGTTTTTGTCCAAGTTTTTCATTTGTTTTATCTGGCAGTATGATCTTGTGAAATGAAATTGTTCCTATATGAATTTAAACCTATACATATAAGAACATATACTCAAACATACTTTTACATATAAATAAATATTCCAAAATAATAAGTAGATATGTCAGTATTACTCTTATCTGACCCTTGTGGATTAAATTAATGAGATTATCATATACTTACCTAGTTTCTTGCATTATCTGCATGTATACGCTCAAATAAGTAAAAATATGCTAGGTGAGCACTATGTATCCATTGTGTCATGATTTGTTAGATCAATTTCTTGAAACTTTTTGAATTTTTTCCCGAAGACCATAGAGCAGGGGTCGGCAACCTTTTGAGTCGGAAGAGTCAAAAATTACATTTTACAAAATTTCAAGAAGCCACTATTTTTTTTTTGCCAACAATAAATAGTAAGTACTTACATAAGCCGCAGCATCACATCCAAAGAGCCGCATGTGGCTCGCGAGCCACAGGTTGCCGACCTCTGCCTTAGAGGGATACCACACGAGCGTTGCCTGTGCGTTATATAAATCAGTTGTATATATAAATCAGTCAGCCACGATTTACAATTAAGGTATTCGCTAGCGAGTCGAAGCTGTCCCTCGCAAGTTTTCTTATAGAGTGCGAGGGACAGAGCATTCGACTCGCTAGCGAGTTCGGTAATTTTAACTCATGGTAAGGGCACAGAACATGCACGCGCGATGCGTTGAAACACTCACAGCTTTGCGAAGGCGCAGCGGACCAACGCTCGTGTGGCATATCGTCCCTTTACTTTATCAGCCTTAGATAGAAAAAGCACTCATGTCTACTAAAGAATAAAAACTACTTTCCTATCTAACAATTAGATAAGATACGACCTTGAAACAGTATAGGAACGATATCTGCCTGTAGGTGTGCGCTTAGTTATTTTACACTATCTACTCAATAGATTTTAATGTGGGTTTTTTTATCGTTTTTTAGAGAATATCTTATAAATAAACTAAATAAATTACACGAACTGACCCACTGGTTACTAACTCAACTTTATAATTGTACAGTCGTCCAAAAATGTTGTCTGCCACCCTACGGTTGAAGTTTATTTGAACGTCATAATACAAGTTCGATTTTCCCTTGCAATAATATTATGATAGTGACAAGTATCAACCTTAGCGATAATTAGATGTCAAAGAAGCTTTTGTCAAACTTATAGACCACTCTCTTGGCCCACCGTACTTAGGGTGCCTACTGAACAACCTCGCATAGGTTGTTCCAGAACTTGACGTAGGTATATTTGAGGGACAAACATCAAAAAAATTTTTTTCGAAATTCAAAATTAATTTAACCAACAGTTCTTAATCACTACATAGTATAAAACAAAGTCGCTTTCCGCTGTCTGTCCCTATGTATGCTTAGATCTTTAAAACTACGCAACGGATTTTGATGCGGTTTTTTAATCGATAGTGATTCAAGAGGAAGGTTTTTATGTATAATAAATTCTGTTTTATGTACGGGTGTTACGGAAAACTCACATAATTGAAGCGAAGCGAGGGCGGGTCGCTAGTAATAACATAATACAGTGCTGCATACACATAGTTTAACAGTTATAAGTTAATAAGTAAGGTGGTAATCGTCTTAAAAATACTAATATTGCAGACAGCGGTCCCCAAACTAGGTTACATCTGTATCGTCTGTATCTGTGCGTGTATCGTAATACTTATGTCATGTTCTTCGGGACATCCTGTATTTTCTTGGAAAGCAAAACGTACAGACCTAAGGTAAATGCACCCATCATGGACAGTGCTCCAGTGATGAACAATAACATTATTTACGGACAAAAAGGCACTTTCATAACATTTAATTCTAGTAAAGGTAGGCCCGAAGTATTATAATCTTATGTAATTGTTAGGCATTAGGGTTCTATAAATATGTTATTACTTTTATCCTCGTACGGCCCAACGTCCTACATGTAGGACATTTGCCAAAGTGACTTTTGACTTTAGATGACTGATATAAGACTATTTTTCGAGACTTACGAGCATTGGCATTGTTCATGACTGGACCACTGACCATGACAGGCGCATTTACCTTAGTGTTGCATGATATCTTCAACATATTCGAGAATCGTTAGAAATCGGACTAGGATTAACAAGAGAGAAACGTTAAGACTGCGCCGAGCGTACGCCGGATGTACAGTGGCGCCCTCATTACTATTAGTGTGTTTTCTAATTAACTAAAGAATTTCCTTGGAATCAGACGATGTATTTTTGTAGCGCAAGTAAAAACACAATTTGAGCCTTAGGCCGCTTCCTCACTTGGCGGTAGGTATGCGTCCAGGGTAGTGATTCTGTAAACAACGCCGGTCGTGCGGACTGTCGAGTGATATCCAAGCGGCGAGATTAAGTAGTCCCGTCAGTGCGAACAAAACACATTGTAGCGCGTGCATTTTCAATTTAGCAGCACGATGGGTCGAACGTATAAGGCTGCTTAATTGAAAATGCACATGTGTTTTGTTCGCACTGACGGGACTACTTAATCTCGCCGCTTGGATATCACTCGATAGTCCGCACGACCGGCGTTGTTTACAGAATCACTACCCAGTAAAACTTACTGTCGGCATAAACGCTGCGCGTTGATTGGTGGACGTCACTAGTTGCCTAGCAACCGTGACCGATTCCGTGTTTTACTGTAGATACCGCCAAGTTATGAAGCGGCCTTAGGCACTCTGTATACGTGTCAGAAACTGACGGATGTTTTGATGTACATTTTGTACGCCTATGATGCCCTGGTTTTACTGTAGATACATTGCAACTACAATTCACTTTATGTTTCATTACATTTATTTTGCATTTAAGTACCTATTTCATTTTTACTGTAGGTTATGTTAGAAGGATGGACTTATTGTATTTTTATTTAAAGAAATAAATAATTTTTTATATTCAATTTTTGTTTAATTAAACCCAATCTATCCTTGTAACATCCCGTCTTTAAACACATTGAGTAGACCGCCATGTAATAAATCTATTCGGCACAGACTCAATATATTTTGCTCGAAGGAGGGTTGTGTTATTCGAGCGTATGTATGTATGAAGGTATGTCTATTTCTGTGACACGTTCTGCAGCCCAAACAGCTTGATGTTAACATATGCGGTATTATGACAGTTATAACAAGGGGATTATATTTCAATATGACGCCCGCGAAAAAGAAATAAAAAAGAAATAAAAATTAAAAAAATGAAGGCGGAGTAAAGAAAAGTATTCTTTATTATAACAATATAGGGTAACGGCACCGGTGATGGTCCATTTTTAACAGACATGAAACGCACCAGTAATGGACACTTCACTCTTAATTCAAATTTCATACGGTCCTGAATTCATTGTTGCATTTATTTTTTTAACTTCTGTAAAATATGAATCAAGTGTCAATTATTGGTGCCTTGTCCATTACTGGTTACATCACCCTATCTCCAATTAAAAGTAATAAATAGCCCATTCCAAATATACGTATATAACATTATTACACTGATGCGTAAGGGGTTCCAGGCGGGGACGAGGAATTAGTTTAGTTTAGTTTAGTTTATTTATTCATCAATGTAATATTACAACATTAATTGCATTGCATTGTTTTGTAATTCATCGCTTGTCCCCGTCTTGAACACCCTTTCTGATATTCTAGTAATATTATACATTGTATTAGGGGGATGGAACCAATAATGGACACTTGATTCTTATTTTACGGTTACGGGTTATTCATTTGTTTTGCGACAGTCAATTTAGGACCGTATGAAATTTGAATTAAGAGTGAAGTGTCCATTACTGGCGCCTGCCAGCTAAAAGTGTCCATCATTGGCGCCGTCACCCTACTTGCTGACGAGGTATCGAACTAAAATCATTGCATGGTGCATTATAAGTGCATTGCTCTTACAATTTTCTATACATTATAGATAGAGCTTGTTTTTCGCTTCTCAGTTGATATATTACTGTAGTCGTTTTATTTATAATTTCGTTTTTAAAAGCCAAATAAATAAGTTTGAAATGCAACGTCGCATGTATTCACGTTTTTTAGGGATCTGTAGTGAACAAATAAACGATTGCGTCCGTCAATAACTAACTAATAGCTAGTAGCAAATTTTGGCCACAAAACTGACAAAGTTAAAGCTCCTTAATTTTAGTCCTTAATTACTTACACGTTTTAATGGAAAGGTACGGTTAGACACGGTACGGTACGGTTTTAATGGATAGGTGGTGACACTGGTGACATAATTAGAAACGCCTGTGTCACATTTAGTTACACTAACTGGCACTGGATGCGCTGTCGTAGATGGTTGCCTTCTGCTTGTTACGAGATGTCACTACCGTCGCTAGTGTTTCAACGTACATAAAATCAAGAAGTGGCACGCAACTTCATGGTTTGAAAGCACTCATCTTTTATATTTATCATAGGCTAGTACTCTTTGCACCTGTTAGAAATGCCCTTCGTTAAAAAAGTCGTCTATATAGGAACGCTTTCGATTGAATTTCAAAAGCGTACAACTTTTTAGGTGTGTCTGTGTGTGAATCTGCATAAGTGTGCGTAAGTTTGCAGTCAGTGATGTACGGTTTATCAATAATATTGGCTACAAGTGGTGTTGTACACAGAAGCAAAAGGTGGTACGTTTGACAATTGGCTACACGGGATCTATGTTTTCCTACATCTGTTATAATTATGCAATGCAATATCATGCAACGCGAGGGCTCCTTGTAAATCTTACTGACCGCTACAGAATGCGGCACTCCCACGCCGAAGGGGACCGAGCTAGTGGCCGGGGGGGTGCGCGCGGAGAAGGGGGAACTGCCGTGGCACGCCGGCATCTACGAGAAGGCCACAACGCCCTACAAGCAGATCTGCGGGGGGTCGCTGGTGACCACCACCGTCGTCATATCTGGCAAGTGCACAACAATAGTAGAACACAATTTATATGGCGTGTCGTGAGTCTTCGTTCGCGCACGTCAACATGGCGTCACTAATAACCAATAATAGCACAGAATACAACGCGTGGATCATGCTGATTGGTTCCCGCGCTTCACAAAATTGTCATCTGCGCAGGTACATCGGTAAGCCATATCAATTGTGTTTTGCTATACCAGTAACTCAAGCTGCTGGTACTTGCAGTATACACCAGTCACAACTGGTTAGGATCTAGAGTGTAGTGGTTGTTGTTGACATTTACTTTGACGAGACTTGAATCAGACATCTAACTCCAGGGTTACCACGAAACACTCAATTCTAAACCTCACTCGACCAAATTGAAAGGAAGGGATGGATTATCCATGAAGCAGGGTAAAATGAGACAGGTCTCGAGACCTGCATTGCCTAGGGTAACCAAGCTTATCCGGTCGCGGCAATCCAATCTAAATCAAAATATTTACTCAGTAAATCGGCCACATACGGGCTCTTCTTCACGTCGGTAACGAGTCAATCTACTAGCGCTTCGGACAAGACCGTCATTGCGGAGACGAAGCGCCGGCCGCAAGAAACTCCATCAGTAGGTAGTTTTTTCAAACATAAAACACAGTAATACTTTAAAAGTAAGTTACATTACAAGGTAATAAAGTAACAAATATTAATTATTAAAACTAGCACATATAAAAACATTAAGAATTCAAGGTCGAATGACGAGGTCTCGTCTGCGGAGCTAACGTAACTCCGATTTTCAACTTCAAAGACGGACTAAAACTTATCAGCGCGTATAACACTGACCAAATATCAAGTGCCACGGTAGTGGTTCATATCACTCATCAACCCCACTTGTGCCTGCAGCTGCCCATTGCTTCTGGAAGGGCGGCTTCGCGCACCGCCCTGAGGAGTACGCCGTGGCGCTGGGCAAGATATACCGGCCCTGGGCCAACCCTGAGGACAAGGGCGCGCAGATGTCCAACGTAAGTTAACAGAGGTGTTCTAACAGATTTTTTGGTACCTTTCTCTTTGAATGTCAGCATTTAGCGCGATGGCCAGTAAGATCACCTGGTAGGATCCCCTACGTACAAAATTAATAGGTAGGGGATCCAACCAGGTGATCTTACTGGCCATCGCGGCATTTAGGGTCTCTGTTATGCTGGTCCTGCAAAGAAGGGCAGATTTTCATTTGTTTAAAACCTTCTTCCCGTCGCAGCCGTTTTAATTTTGGTTGTAGTGACAAGTCTGCCCGCGCAAGCTACGCATGTGAGCCACGTGGATCAATTGTTCTAGCGTGTGACGTCACTTGCGCGTGCTTCTGTAGGAGTATCTACTGACACTATGATACCAAGTTAAAGTTAATTTATTTATTAGCGTGGTTGCTGGGTTTGAATAGTGCCACTCCATGTCTTCCTGTGGATGTCGTAAGAGACTAGACTAAAGGAATAAAGGTTTGTAAGTTCTGTCAGGGGCTGGGTTTGCAACCTGTCACTAACACGCTGGTAAGCATGTTAGCATAATTGTGCAAAATGTGGTTACAAAATTATCAACAAGTTTTTAGAGTTGTTGTTACTCCTGTAGTTCTGCCTACGCCACTCTGGGAATAAAGGCGTGAGCTTTGGTATGAATGTATGTTAATTTACACCAGCGTGTGCGTGGTTATCCTATGCCCCACGTGATTTTGGCTTGGTAGCAAAAGTTTTACAACACAACACACAACAACAGCTTTTACACACACTACAATACACAACAATACACAATAGCTTTTTTAGAAATGAACATTCGGATAATAATACTCGACCAAATAAAAAGCCGGTGTTTTTTCTCCCATGTGTTCCAGGTGAGCGACCTCCGCATCCCGTCGGGATACCGCGGCAGCGAGTCCCACTACCAGGCGGACATCGCGCTGGTGTTCCTCTCGACTCCGATCACCCTCGCCGTGTTCATCCGCCCGGTCTGCCTCGACTTCGGCGACCAGTTCGACGACCAACAGCTGCGGAACGGCGAGTTGGGCAAGGTACTATATCTATAAGTATATACAGGGTGTTAACGGGGTCGTGATACAAGTGATCACCTCTGTGTTCTGCCAGCGAATATGAGCAACTTTCCCTATGGAACCAGCTTGGAAATCGGGAAAAAAAATCAGCTGTTTCATAGAACAAGAACAGGGGTAGGTACTCGACCAAAATGTATGAAGCAGCTGATTTTTTTTTCCCGATTTCCAAGCTGGTTCCATAGGGAAAGTTGCTCATATTCGCGGGCAGAACACAGAGGTGATCACTTGTATCACGACCCCGTTAACACCCTGTATATAAAAGGCAAACCTGACTCACTGACTTATATATCAACGCACAGCCGAATCGAATGTACAGTCGCCTGCTGATAGATCTAACCGAACAGCGAGCCCATAAAAATGTGTTGCATTGGATTCACAAAAAAGACTAACACGAGAAAATGTCAGAAAGATGTGCTGTAAAAGTATGTTTTAACTATCTGCTTGGATAAAAAATCAAGAAGATGTAACTGCATAGGTAACCAAAAATATTTAAATGGTGAAAATTTCAGCCGTATCTAAGGGGACAAAATTCCAACAAAATTGGATGGGGTAAATTTAGATACCCAAAAAGGTCTAACCACTTGAGAAAATGAACTTATGCCCAAGACTCCTAATTGTTTCCTTCTTGAAACGCAATTTTTATATGTATTAGGCAATGACCCAGCGCCATGTCCAGGAGTGTGCAACGTCGACGATAATGATAAATTTTGAAATTATTTTTTAATCAGTGAATAGAGTGACGGAACCAGTAATAGACAAGGACCAATGATGGACACGTGATTCTTATTTTACAGAAGATAGAACGAGGAAGAAGAAACAAGAACTCCTATCTACATTAAGTGGCAGAACCAAATAATCCTAACTACATAAATAGTCAGACTATGTTTGGATTATTTGGTTCTGCTACTAAAATGTAGATAGGAGTTCATGTTTCATCTTCCTCGCTGAAGGTTATTTATTTCTTTTGCAACAATCAATTTACGACCGTATGAAGTTTGAATTAAGAGTTCAGTGTCCATTACTGGTGCATGTCAGCTTAAAGTGTCAAACACTGGTTTTGATCGGAGAATATAAATTAATGATTTGGTAGTGTTTACTCAGAGACGTATCAGTTGCAAATATAATAATATATTTATGTTAAATTTGGCAAAATTCATGGAGAACTTTTATCTCTAAGGATATGGTTATAGAGCAAATATAAATTTGCGTCTCCCTTCCGCGCCCTCGAACTCGGAGCTCCGTATTTTCCATTTTAAAAGAAAACCGTATACGATACATAAAAAGTGTGTAGAAACGAAATAATCCTACATAAATTTACTATAGAACTCTAATATGTACAAAAGCAATATTACTTATAGTTTCAGCGCAATCTGCTACCAAATACGAACGTTTTTCATAATTTTTAAATTTTTTTGCTCATTGTTTAGTTTTTTCAATAATTTCACACTTTGTCCCCAAGATATGTACAACTAAAATAAAGAATAGAATATGCTCTTTATAAAAAACACAGGAAAGAACTTACTTAAAACTACACTAATCTAACAAACCGCTACCAGTGGGCATTGTTCCTAAAATGCTGGCAGCATTGCAAAGTTGAATGACAATGCTTAATCTTTGTGCCAAGTACAGGCCAGCATTTTCGTCACGGGTTGCATCGATCAGGCGCTTTGATATATCTTTGAAAATACGTTGTGCTCCTGGTCCCCACGGTACTAAAGTTTCGACCCCAAAAGGCTGAAATATGTAACTTCTATCAAGTTGACTGTATTTGCGCCTTTTGAGGGTATCCGCTGCCCTACTTAGTACTCTACGCAAGTGGCATTCCAAAGCAACCACCGTCCCAACTTCCACGGAACAAGAGTCATCCCATCAGGTCTTCTACCATCATCGCACATGAGACCATTTGGTTCCAAAATAGTCGCGCCATTGGCGGTGGTAAAAGCCCGACGGAGGAATGCTGGCCTGTACTTGGTACAAAGATTAAGCATTGGCATTCAACGTGGCAATGTTGCCAGCATTTTAGGAAGCGGTTTGTTAGGTGTAGATTAAAGTAAGTTTGTAAGTTCTTTCGTTGGTTTTTGTTTGACTATATTTATTTTATTTAATATTAAAAGTAATGCTTACTTTTTTTTAAATACAATCCATTTCGCTACTCCTTCGTTTGACGCTGCTACTACTGCACGCTGCTCAATTTTAATAAAATTTGTTTTTTCAAGCGACATGATGCAAGCAATGACGTGCAAAAAACCAATGAAAAGCAACGACCAAATGAGTGTGCAAAATTTTGAATAAAGAACAGTCAATAAAAATGAATTCATAGTGGCCAGTATTTTTTTTTAAATGCACTTTAGGCTAGGTAGATAACTTTTCAGCCACCCCTCGTATGCTATTCAACATGTTCAAAACGTCAGGTGGCCGGCTGGGGGCGAAGCGGCGCGGACGACGGCCCCTCCTCGAAGCTGATGACCGCGAACATGCCTTTCGTGGACGCAGACACGTGCACCACAGAAATGCCCCGCGACTTCATTCCTTACCTCACTGTTGACAAGTTTTGCGCTGGTGACAGAAACGGTATGTATCAAAAATCATTCAAATTTTTAGGTTGGTAATAGTACATTGTGTATTAAGGTTGGTAAAGAAAGAATTACAAACGAGAGTCTGTTAGAAGCCCGAAGCCGAAGGCTGAGGGCTTTAATGACTCGAGCTTTGTATTTCCTTTACCACCCGTGTAACATACAATGTTTTTCATCACAATTGCGAGGAAATGAAATAAAATCAGACAAAAGATCATATTTTTAACTTATTAGCGGCAGACTACGTCATTGTCTGTGACTTACCACAGATAATGTCAAACGTGTTCGGAGTCCGATTCTAGTGACATATGAGATCAATAGTTAATTATGCGAGATTGTTAGGAAATAGTATTCAACTGACATTTCATCTCGAATGAAACTTCATATCGAATGGCACAAGAATTGGGGTCCTGACGTATTGTGATAGTTCGAGTCCACGTATAATATTAAAAAAAAAAGCTATTACGCACTTAAGTAACGTAATGGTAAAAAAAAGGCCCGCGGGTATTATTTTGGATTTACGGTCGATTTTTCTAGCATGTTAGGACACTATTTACGAGCAAGTGTGATGAAAAAAAATATATAGAAATAATTTAGGACCATGATTCGGCGGAACTCCTTCTTGATGCGAGCAGGTAGAATCCTCAACATGTCGTTCATTGAATACAAAACGGACACATTCCAAAATGAGTCAGTGTTGCATTTTAAAATTAGAAGCTATTCGTATAATCGATCAAATCAATGACGTGTAACTCTATAAAATGGTGTGTTACAGTAAAACACAACCGATATACCTGCATAGATGACATTTATTCGAAGCGCGGGAACCATTCAGCGTAGCGCGGTTGTATTCTGTGCTATTATTGGTTATTAGTGACACCATGTTGACTGCCGCGTGTCATTCAGGCAGCCGTCAAAATTTATGCAATTTAATTTGCACCTTATAACCATTACGTACAAGTCTGATCGTGGGTTTTAATCGTGCTTTCGGAAAATATCGGAATCACGTCACGCCATATCGGTTGTGTTCTACTGTACTCGTAGGGTGTTGGAACCAGTAATGGACAAGGCACCTTGCGGGTGGTAGGACCTTGTGCAGGTCCGTCCGGATCGCTACCACCGTCTTATCCATTAACCTACCGCCAAACAGCAGTGTTCGCATTGTTGTGTTCCGGTTTGGGGATAAGACAGCCGGTGAAATGACTAGCATAGAGGCATTCCATCTTAGCCTCAGGGTTTGGCAACGCATTTGCAGTCTTAGGATTGCATTGCAGTCTTGTGATTGCGAATGTCTATGGATCACAGTTTCCACTTACCATCAGGTGGCCAGTGTGCGCGTTCGTATACCCGATGCCATAAAAAAAAATGGCACTTGTTTTTTTTTACAAAGGTTAAGGGTTAATTTAGGACCCTATAATATTTGAATTAAGAGTGTAGTGTCCATTATACTGGTGCCGTCGCTCTACCTTTTTTAATACATTCAGGGACTGCGGTGTGCGAAGGCGACAGCGGCGGTGGGTTGACCTTCCCTGTGAACGACAAGGGTACCCTGCGGTACTACCTGCGCGGGATCGTGTCGACGGCGCCGACCTCTAGCGACCACCTGTGCAACCTCAACGTGTACATCACCTTCACCAAGATCCACAGCTACGAGAGCTTCATTAAGAAAAATCTGCCAGGACAATATTAGCCTTGTTTTATCGCGTTGTACAGTCATGGGCAAAAATATGTATACATGTTAATTTGGGACCCATTTCAAGAAAAATATGCTTGTAGTTGTCAATGTCTTTAGAGATGTCAAGTCATTTATAACTTTTAGGAAACTCAACCTTATTGTTGTAGAATGTCAGATTGACTTTGGACCTAAGGTGGGTACCAAATTAAATCTCGTGACTGTACCTTGTCACTTTAACCACTGTAACAGTTCATATATGGCAGTTCAAATATGACGAAAATAGACAAGGTACTAAAGTGTACACATATTTTTGCCTTTGACTGTACAGTATGATCACCTGGCAGGATCCCCTACCTTTTAATTTTGTACGTGGGAGATCCTACCAGGGTAGTGATTCTCTCAACAACGACGGTAGGACGGACAAACGAGTGAATGTCCAAGCGGCGAGTTTAAGTAGTCCCGTCAGTGCGAACAAAACATATTCTAGCGCGTGCATTTTCAATTTAGCAGCACACACGTATAAGGCTGCTTCATTGAAAATGCACGCGCTAAAATGTGTTTTGTCCGCTCTGACGGGACTACTAAAACTCGCCGCTGCGATTTCGCTCGTTCGTCCGACCGTCCGTTGTTTTTGAGAAAATAACACCCCAGGTGATCTTACGAGACTAGCTAGTATCTTTTTATGAGACTAGCTACCCGCCCTTGCTTTGCTCCGGTTATTGAGAATCTTCTTTAACATTATATACATAAAAACAATTATCTAACATTGGTGAAAACCACATCAAAATACGTATAGTTGTTTTTGATATTATCGCGTACATCCTAACAGACGGCGGGGGACTTTATTTTATATGTAGTGATTGTGAGACGAAGTGAACTGACTGATCATGGATTGTCATATTTTAGTAACAGTAGTATATTGTGTATATAGCGGAAAATATCACTAAGTAACTTGCTAATAACTTTATTCCACATATTCCACATCCATATCATAATTTCCCTACGAAATGTTCAGAAACGATAATGGCCTATACTATGGAACCTGTATCTGTGGTTGTATTTTAATGTATTAAAGTATCGGTGACCGATACTATAATGTAAATATTAAGATGCAACCACATCGAAATACAGGTCAACCTTACATATTGTAGAAAACTTATGATATTCATAGTTATAGACAAAGTCATATAATTTATTGCGTCATCTGTTTACAAATGGTCTTAAACTATTTCATGTCCAACTTACCCTGTAAATACTGCATTTAATTCATACATATTATAATAAGATATTTTTTTAATAAAAACACGCTTGGTGAATATTTGAGGTTATGTGTCAAACAGTACTAATTTGTTTACATCGTTCACAAGTTCTATTGACGGAGACTTTATAATGAAATTTTCGACTAATTCGCTGTCAGGCAACTGTTTATGTTCTTCTGCCTCACTTATTAACCAACTGCTGAAAAATTTAATAACCTGCCTTTTAGTTTCAACTTTTTCTACTGATCCTTCTAACATGCCCTAAAAATAACCAGGGACTCTAATATGGCAGCGTTTATCGCGTGACAAAGTTTGGATAAGGCATCCGTCACCTTCTGACACGTAAACAAGTACACGTGTCAAAAAGTGACGGATGCTTTATCCACATTTGACACGCGATATAGACGCAGCCATACTAGACCCGCTGTCCAATATTTAATAATAATAATAATAAATGTTTTTATTCAGATAACTAGATCCATGTCTTAGTACATACAATTTTTAAATCTAAGTTAAGCATTACAATAATCAGAGATGTACAAAATGGTTTTAAAAAAGCATTTAAATACAAAATGCAAAATACTTTTCAGATTTACTATTTCAAATGCAAAATACCAAATAGTTTTGCGTTTTGTATTTGAAATGCTAAATGCATAATAGGTATTTTCAAAATACTTTTTCAAAATAAAATACCTTTAAACCAAATCTCAGATATTTTTATTTATTTTATTACGCTTTTTAACAATACCAGTTGTTCGAATACCTCATCACTCATTTTTCTTCTGTGAGGTCTCATAATCATCCCACCGTACGAAAAAAGTCTTTCTACTGGCGCTGAACTTGGTAAGGATGTGTTGTTTTTGTATCACAAAGTATTTTGCATTTTGAAATGAATATTAAAAATGCAAAATATATCTCGAAAGGTATTTCAAATAAAATACAAAATGCTTCTTACTAAAAAGCATTTAAATGCAAAATACAAAATAGGTAGCTATTTTGCATTTTGTATTTGCATTTTAAATAGAAGTATTTCAAATAAATCGCATCTCTGACAATAATAGAAAAATAATAATATTACTAATTACCGGTTTCTTATCAACCAAGTAATGGTGACTATTTGGTTGAAGTTTTTGAGGATGGGAGAATCGTATTTGTACTTTGTTTTTTTTTTGTTTTTGTTATAAAACATTATACATTTATAAAACATATACCTAAGCCATATCTTATGTTAAGTTTATATTCGGAGAAACAAAATAATAAACTAATTTTTTTTAATTCATGTGTGATTTATTAAACATAAAACAATAACTTAAAATTAAAACTAAAATTAAATAAGACTAAATCTGTGACATATAAAAATAAACTAAAACGTTAAATCAAAGCATGGCCCCTGCGGCGTTGTACATTACCGAAGATGCTGGCAGCATTTTCTCGTTGAATGGCTAAACTAATTCTTTGAGCGAGGAAACCGCCAGCTCTTCTCTCAGCTCTTCTAAAAAGGGACTACTCTGCCCTGCTACGGATAGAAGGGACTACTCTACCCTGCTACGGATAAAAGGGACTACTCCATCCTGCTACGGATAAAAGGGACTACTTTGCCCCTGCTACGGATAAAAGGGACTGCTCTACCCTGCTACGGATAAAAGGGACTACTCTGCCCAGCTACGGATAAAAGAGACTACTCTGCCCAGCTACGGATAAAAGGGACTACTCTGCCCAGCTACGGATAAAAGAGACTACTCTGCCCAGCTACGGATAAAAGGGACTACTCTACCCTGCTACGGATAAAAGAGACTACTCTGCCCCTGCTACGGATAAAAGGGACTACTCTACCCTGCTATGGATAAAAGGGACTCCTCTACCATGCTACGGATAAAAGGGACTACTCTACCCTGCTACGGATAAAAGAGACTACTCTGCCCCTGCTACGGATAAAAGGGACTACTCTACCCTGCTATGGATAAAAGGGACTACTCTACCCTGCTATGGATAAAAGGGACTACTCTGCCCCTGCTACGGATAAAAGGGACTACTCTGCCCCTGCTATGGATAAAAGGGACTACTCTACCCTGCTACGGATAAAAGGGACTACTCTATATGTTAGGTGTGATGTTGTGTGTACCTGCTTCAACAAAATTATGCCATTCATTATTCTAATAATGAGGCAATTATACCTTTCTCCGTCTCATGTCCTTCACGATCTCATGTACCTCTTGATAAAATTCTCGTGGAAATGGATTCTTGTGAAGGCTATGTAACTGTTGCGGCTGCATTGGACTCCCAAGGAATCGTAAAGCGCGAGAGACGCGATGCCCCGAAGATAGAATCGCTGCTTGCCTCTGTTATTGGCTGGGAAGGAGAGACCCCCTCCACTGTCGCCAACGCATAGTCCTATGCCTAAAAAAAAAACGATTAAGGATGATTTACAATGTTGAGATACTACCGATTATCGCGCGTGAAGAGATTTACAGAGCGAAAGTGTGGAGGGTCGGAAGGGGCCGCCCTTGGCGTACTTTTTCGTATCATACACATACACACATACACCAAATCACGCCTGTTTCCCAGAGGGGTAGGCAGAGACCACTTCTTTCCACTTGCTACGATCTTGACAAATTTCTTTCGCTTCTTCCACATTCATACATCGAGTCATGCACGCACGTCGGTTTCGGGTACTTAAGATTCTGCCCTTTTCCAGTATTTCTCCGATTTGACTCGAAAAAGTACGCCTAGGGCGGCCCCTTCCGACCCGTCCACTCACTTTCGATCTGTATATCTCTTTCGTCAATCTCCTTTCATCCATCCTTTCCAAATGACCGAACCATCGAAGCATGCCTTTTGCAATCTTAGTCACAGTTTTTCGAATCAAATCAGAGAAATACTGGAAAAATGCCGAATCTTAAGTAGCCGAAATCGACGTGCATGACTCGGTGGAAGAAGTGGTCTCTGCCTACCTCTGGGAAACAGGTGAGATTTAGTTAATGCATGTATGTATGTAAACTCTCTCGATTACTGCCGATGCTTGCGAGTGATCCTCATTGCAGATCTACAACGCAATAGTTCTTAAGTTTTTCGGATTCTGGTAAATCTTCGCAAAAGAGCGGACTCTCATACGCTAGCTAGTGCCCTAATTAGAAGATTAGTGAGAGTGACTTCACAAAGGTTTTCTTTTTGGCCTAAACGACTACGAATAACATTGTAAAAGTTGACTGCTCTCTCCTCGGAATAAAATCCACATTTGCTGTATTTTTCAGGATTAAAAGTTAGAGTAAGAAGCCATGCGCGGTTCACATATATCCTCAGCGGCCGAAAGGTGTGGAGCTGCGGGAGATGGATGGATCGGTGGTCTGTCGCCTTCAAGGTTACAGCCCGCGCTGCGCGGGCCTCCCGGTGAGGGTCGTAGTCGAACGCGCAAGCAGAACCCGCGGCCTTAACCCACTATGGCGTGGAGGGAGAATCGCAGGGGTATTCTGGCCTCTTTCGGTTGGTGAGCTACCTGGGCCCATGCGTAAAGTTCATTGCTGTGACGTATGGGAGCACCGCCTGCTATGCAAGTTGCGCTACTCACCTCCAAATTACCGCTGCACTCCTGGTACTTGATTTAAACATGTAATTACTTTGCTTCCCTAGGGTGGACATGAACCACTTTCAACCCGCTTCTAAGATAAACAATAGCCTACTTTCAGAGTATGAGACATAAAAAAGCGTTTACCCAGCGTAAAAAAAAGGTTAGGTTAGGTTAGGAACACTGACCCTGCTTGGAACCAGCGCAGAACTTGTCGATGGTGAAGTAATGTTGATAGCTGGAGTCCGCCATGCACGTCTCCTGGTCGACGTAGGGCAGGCTTCTGAGGCTCAGGATATTTAATGCAGGCTGGTGCTCATTTTCGGAAGCCCAACTCAGCATCTGAAAATTAAATTAAAAATAGCCTGTAACGTGAGTTGCGAGTGGCGAGGAACTTTAGCGTGACCAACTGGGAGGAGGAGGACCTGATTTTTAAGTCGAAATTGCCTTTTTTCAAAAAAAAAATTAAGAAATGAATCAGCAGATAAGGAGTCTCAGGGTCATTTAAAAGAATGTAATAAATATAGCTGACGTAGCCTTCACAGCTGCCACCCTCGAGTGGAACTGGGCTGGACATGCCGCATGCCTGAAAACCTTGGCACAAAAATAACTGTCACATATTTATAGATTTCTTACATATTACGTTGCATTAAATAGCACTGTCCCCCCGTTCCTCACCTTCCCCATGTTTCCGCTCCTGAGCTGTCGATTTTCGAATACCCCGGAGAAGTCCAAGCAGACGGGCCGCACGAAGGTGTCGAAGACCACCGGTGTTGCCAGGATCACCATCGCGATGTCATTTCGTAAGGTTGAAATGCCAAAGAAATTGGGAGGAATTTTTAACTCCTTTACCTAGAAGATGGATAGACAGGGTAAAGCGGCTGCTACACGGTGAGCAACCAAGCTCTTCACCAAAGTGACCTTGCTGGTTTGCGACCGTGTAGAAGGTGGTTTGCAACCAAATTTCGCTGGCTACCACCGTTGTACACCGTGTAGATTCTTGTTGCCAACCACGCGAGCGCAGTTGTGTCTCTGCAGGCACAAAGTGCGCACTTTGTGCGGTCTCTATTCATTTATAATATTTATTTTTCCATTCTCAGGAAGTTACGAATATCGCCAAAGTCCAGTACCTTCCATAAATTTAAATGACTTAGTAATAGTCCTTCAGACATCGCTTCATCCATATTCTTTTCTTTTTTTGTTTTCTATCCTCACAAAAGTGCTAAAGCTACGCCAACCTACTAAAATTTTGAAAAGCAAGGAGCTATTTATATCCTGTGCACTGTGGATTCGTACGATGGGTGTTTTCTCTCCGCGAGCAGTAGACACACTGCTGTTGGCAACCGTGTAGACGGAAACGCGACGGCGTTAGCAACCGAACCCCCAACCAAAGTCACCTTGGTGGAGAGCTTCTCACCGTGTAGCAGCTGCTTTAAAGAGGCCACATTTGCTGCCATGCCCACACAAGAATGAAACGGGATGGGGTCTATATCGGATGGTATACAAATATTAGTCCTATCGTTGTGTCACTTGTGTCGCATAACGTCTTTCCTAACACACACTTTTTTCCGCATATTGTTGACTGTCCGAAATTGTTGCTCCTATTATCGTTTGTCGTAAATATTATTTGTCCTATCGTTTGATGTGGCTAACATTACACTGTCGAATGATTGATGTGCATAATTGTAATGTTCCTAATATTTAATGTGTTAAAATTACAGGTCACAGTTCTACCTAACACTCACCCTCGCTTCGCTCGTCGTCGTACCTATAACCTAACCGAAATCTGACCTGCCCGAAGGTAGAATACGTAACGATTCTGACTTCACGCCTACCATAGTTTAGTTTAAGTGCTGTAATTGTAGCCAATTTAATAATAGGCAAAATAATTCTTAGGAAAATTCATGTTAGGAATATTATGCTTTAGGTAATTCGATTTTAGAGTACAAACTTGATATTAGGACAAACTTGCTTTAGGACTGCAAAAGAGTATGCGCAAAAATTATTAGGACAAACGAGTAGTATGCCATTCAACAGTATGCCAAACGTTCTCAGCCAAAAAAGTTTCGGACAAAAAACGTTATGCGATACGACAAGTACCCAACGGAAATGCTTTACGTGCTTCCTAGCGAAGCAAGTGCGATGGAGATACACTCGCGGTCAAATAATTCGGGTCAGAGTGCGTTTTTCATACAAACGAGGCTATTTCGAAGCCTTGGTTCCTCGCCAGTGGATGCTGGTAGTGAAATCTGATGATGGATACCCCGAGCATCGATACAGGACTTCCAGAGTGCCTAGGACACCCAACTGATTGAATCTGCGGCTAACGCCGGAATTGTGCATCTTCAGAAAAACATCTAAAATGACAATAAATTGTAAGGAAATCCAAATGCTGACCCAAACTCTCTCGCTGTGGTGTCAACTGATTGTGCTATCAGTTAGGTACCTTAAGAACTTTTGACCTCCTCTATTGAACCTTGGAGTATTCACCATTAAACCTCACTCAAAACAACCCCTGGCTAGGGACCAAGGCTTCGAAATAGCCTCGTTTGTATGAAAAACGCACTCTGACCCGAATTATTTGACCGCGAGTGTAGTTTGCGTTGCGCGCACCGTGGTGATAGCGTAAAATTCTAATAATTGTTGTTTACTTTGAAACCACTTGAAAAATGGTTTACCAGGTTTAAGGAGTTGTACGTAGTCGACTACTTAATCAAAAACCATCGCTTAAGATCGTCAAGTTTCGAAGATTCAACCAAAAAGATACGAAAGAGGTGTCACGTTTGAAAAATAACTATCGAGGATTTTGTTTCTGACCGGTTGATATTGGCCATAAATAAATAAATAAATATCAGGGGACTATGTCACACCAATTGACCTAGTCCCAAACTAAGCTCTAGGCTTGTACTATGGGTACTAGACAACGATATAAATACTTATATAGAGAAATATATACTTAAATACATAGAAAACATCCATGACTCAGGAACAAATATACGCGCTCATCACACAAATATCTGCCCTTACCGGGATTTGAACCCAGGACCTCTAGCTTCGTAGGCAGGGTCACTACCAACTAGGCTATCGCGTCGTCAGCAATGTATTGAATTGTAAAGTGGACGTTGTACTTGCATCCGAGGTCTGAACAGAAGTCTGTGTTCCGCGAGGCGGCGGGTCTCCCCAGGGCCGATAGACCTTCCCCATAGCCAGTGCAAACTCCTCCGCGTGTCGAAGTTTGTCATCCGCAAAGTCCCAGAAGCAATGAGCAGCTGCGAAGAATATATAAACTAGCCATAAGACTACGCTGAGCGTACGCCGGATGTACAGTGGCGCCCTCATTACTTTTATTGTGTTTTCTAATAAACTAAAATATTTTCTTAAAATTAGACGAAATGTGTTTGTACTACAAATTAAAACACAACTTATAGGGTATATCATATAGTTTAATAACAATTCGAGTTAGTAACTTAACGAAAAAAAGTGGTCACCTTTTCCCGTTAAGCTGACTACTCAACATTGTTAAACAGCCAATCAAAACTATTTTATCGAACTTTGACGTACGACGACTTTGACGTCAGCCAATAGAAGCAGAACACTAGTCAGCTTCTATTGGCTGACGAACTATATCACGTAGTTGCTTTGTTTACATTTTTTTAAATGCCTAAAAGTATAGACTATAGACGAGTGTAACGATAGAACGGCGACCTCACCGGATATGACGACCCTGGTGGAGACCAGCGCCCCCCCACCGATCTGGCGGTAGGGCGCGTTGCCCTTGTCGTAGACCACGGCGTGCCAGGGGATCTGTGAGTGGACACTGGCCTGGCCGCCCACTATCAGAGGCTCCCCAGAGGGCACCAGGACACCGCAATCTATCGATAAAAATGTTTGCATTTCTAAATGAAAAAGATCATGATAAGGGAGAAAACTTGCGTCTATCAAAAAAAAACCATATACTTTTTGCTCCTTCACCCCCTAAATCAAGTCGCCAACAATCTATGTACATACATACACACATACATAAACTCACGCTTTTATTCCCAGAGCGGGGTAGGCAGAGCTACAGAATTTCCAACAACTATAAAAACTTTTTGATAATTCTGTAACCACATTTTGCACACTTAGGCGAAGATGTTTACCAGTGTATTAGTGACAGGTTGCAAGCCCATCGCCTAACAGTACTACACTAATCTATATACTCAATGAAAAAGTAGGTCTGCACGTTCCCGTTTTTGTTATATACTTTTTTTATAGCAAAGGAGCACACAGGCCACCTGATGGTAAGTGGAAACTGTGACACATAGACATTCGCATTCACAAGACTGCAATGCAATCCTAAGACTGCAAATGCGTTGCCAACCCTGAGGGCTAAGAAGGAATGCCTCTATGCTAGTCATTTCACCGGCTGTCTTATCCCCAAACCGGAACACAACAATGAGAAAACTGCTGTTTGGCGGTAGGTTAATGGATAAGATGGTGGTAGCGACCCGGACGGACCCGCGAAAAACTGCCTACTTAAATTTGTTTATTCTCGTTTTCATTTCTCAGAAATATATCTTCGCAAGAAAAATGCACAGACGTTTTTTTTTCATAATATCTACAACATATTCAAAAATCGTAAATGACTGACTAGGTTTCAGGGGAAAGAAACGTTATCGCATTTTGAATGGATGTTTTAGCTTCACACAGTTTAGAATTTAATAAGTATGGCAACCAAAACCTGATATTGGCATCGTATTTTACACAGCCAATATCAATCTTACGTCACCAAATATTCGGGTCTATTTTGCACTGTATCTGTGACCACTATATGGGTCGATGGTGTCGTAGGCACGACAGTACACGACCACTTTAGGGGTTCTTGGCGTTCAACGCCTGACACTGCCGCCCCGCTTGATGACGATATCCCTGTTCAATGGGCTCCCCTTCAAATATCGACAAACATTTCAACGAATGTGTCATTTCGCCAGCACATTTCTGCTGAAACCTTATAGTTTTCAGGTTATCTTAGGCATTTGTTACGTAGGTTAGGTTAGGTTAAACTTGTGAGCACAAAAAAAAAACTGCTCGTGGAAATGCCTGTCAACGAAATGAAAATACGGCCAAGTGAAACGTTCTATGAAATGAGTTACGATATTCAAGAGTAAACCCTCTTTCTAGATTTTTTTATTTTTTATGGCATAGAGAAGACAAACGAGCACACAGGCTAACTGATGGTAAGTGGAAACTGTGACCCATAGACATTCGCATTCACAAGACTGCAATGCAATCCTAAGACTGCAAATGCGTTGCCAACCCTGAGGACTAAGATGGAATGCCTCTATGCTAGTCATTTCACCGGCTGTCTTATCCCCAAACCGGAACACAACCCTCAATATTTATCACTTTCCCCATAAAGTGTGCTTTCCCTAAAAAATCATAGTGGCAACACCAATGATAAAAGCCACAAAATAAATCCGGTCAATTGCGAATAGCACTCGCGCACCGAGGATTCGTACCGCCGCGCCGCAAAGTAGGTTTTATTATATTCCGATGTGAACTCGATTTTCAATCGAATCAGCGCGAGCCCAACTCACGCTTGACCATTATTTCGTATTAAAATTTGTCGTTTTTCTTCAGGCTCCTACAACAGGGTCTTAGAAAAAATGGATCCTGAAAATTATTCTTTGTAATTGTGGGTGTTCCAAGCTAGAGAAAGGGAATACTGCAGTCTAGTTCTTGAGTCGGCCATAGATAGTTGAATATAAATAGCCAAATAGCAGTGTTCGCATTGTTGTGTTCCGGTTTGGGGATACGAGAGCCGGTGAAATGACTAGCATAGAGGCATTCCATCTTAGTCCTCAGGGTTGGCAACGCATTTGCAGTCTTAGGATTGCATTGCATTCTTGTGAATGCGAATGTCTATGGGTCACAGTTTCCACTTACCATCAGGTGGCCTGTGTGCTCGTTTGTCTACTCTATGCCATAAAAAAAAAAAAAAAATATAGGTACCTTGTCGACAGAAAGCGATATTATCCCAGATTCCATCCACGCATCGCATGTCAGCAAGGGATTCGTCGTAGTAATAGCCGGGGTTGCACTGCGGGACCACGGCGGTGCCGCTGGGAACTATCTCGGGGCACTTCCGGTTCCGTATGACATCGTCTGCTTTGCCTGATACTAAGCACATGTACGTGGTGCCTGTATAAGCAGGCAGTGTGCAGAATCCTGCAAACATTTAAAACGGTGACAAAAACGTTTTTTTTTTGTGACAGATGTTTTGTTTGTTGGCTTCGAAACCCGGTCTTTATTTCACTATCTATTTATTGGTTAATCCGTAATAACACATAATAAAAAACAACTGAAAAAGAACACAAAACCACCCGCTATCTACACTCGCGGTCAAATAATTCGGGTCAGAGTGCGTTTTTCATACAAACGAGGCTATTTCGAAGCCTTGGTCCCTAGCCAGGGGTTGTTTTGAGTGAGGTTTAATGGTGGATACTCCAAGGTTCAATAGAGGAGGTCAAAAGTTCTTAAGATACCTAACTGATAGCACAATCAGTTGACACCACAGCGAGATAGTTTGGGTCAGCATTTGGATTTCCTTACATTTTATTGTCATTTTAGATGTTTTTCTGAAGATGCACAATTCCACAAGTTAGGTGTCCTAGGCACTCTGGAAGTCCTGTATCGATGCTCGGGGCATCCATCATCAGATTTCACTACAAGCATCTCCGGGCGAGGAACCAAGGCTTCGAAATAGCCTCGTTTGTATGAAAATCGCACTCTGACCCGAATTATTTGACCGCGAGTGTATTATATTTCTAAAGATACGGACAGCGTAAAAAAAAATCTCCATCGTCGAGTTAATCTGTTCTTATTTAAAACTCACGGCTGCATTTCGGCAAATCTTTCGGAATCCAGGTCCCTGACATGCAGTAGCTCGATCTGTCAAACGCCATGTACCCTGGATTGCAGTGCACCGTCAGGGTGGCGCCGGGCATGACCTGCCCCGGCGCCGCGGGAGAAGAAGCGTTGTGCACCTCGTAGATCCCGTTCTCAGTAGACTCAGGCAGGTCACAGCTGCAGACCGACAAGAGCTTTTTTAAGCTTTTTTTTCTACTCGTTAAGACTACGCCGAGCGTACGCCGGATGTACAGTGGCGCCCTCATTACTTTTATTGTGTTTTCTAATAACCTTAAGTATTTTCTTGAAATTGGACGAAATGTTTTTGTACTACAAATGAAAACACAACTTGTAGGGTATATCATATAGTTTAATAACAATTCACCTTCGAGTTATTAACTTAACGAAAAAAAGTGGCCACCTTTTCCCGTTAAGCTGACTACTCAAAGGGTAATTGTTATTAAAGTTTGTTACGTATCCCATAAATTGTGTTTATACTTGCGCTACAAACACATTTTGTTTGGTTCCAAGGAAATTCTTTAGTTAATTAGAAAACCCAATAAAAGTAATGAGGGCGCCACTGGACGCTCGGCGTTTGCTTGGCGCAGTCTTAAGACAATTCTAACAACCCCTTACACGACAGGCTTATCATGTGTAATTTAGAAGTTCCTTTGGCCACCCTGAGTCTCCATCATCAGACCAGCTCGATGGTACTATATTATGGTATTGTCATCAGAATTAAAAGCGCAAGATTTGACCCTTATACATACATACATACATACATTATAAGCAAATATCGGAATAGGTAGAGCTAATTTGCGTAAACTTGATGCACCTTCATTCAATAATGTATCCCCATTTCACTCACGCATGAATTTGGCCGTCTGGTATAATTATTTTGAAACGTTTGAAACTAACTTTTAATTGAAATGAATTGTCACCTTACTAATTGTTTAGTCTATGAGTCTATGAGTTAACAACACTTAACTGATAAGATCATTGGCGTATGTGTCAAATTTCCCGCCAAAGCGATGGCACTCACTTCAATAATTAATGTAGGATGTCCATGTATCCAGTGGTGATTGGTTTTAACAATATCATTAACTTAAATAAATTAAACAGTGAGTTAATTGTTTGAGACATCAACCATTAAATTCAATTTTTGTTGCTTATTAATAATTTTCAACTCCTGATCACCGATAAAAAATCACCGTGTATACAGAGAAATCGGCCCCACTGTCGAGAGTACTCGAGACTTAAATTGTTTAAAATGCAGTTTTAAAAGCTATTAGTTGCAACTGCAACTGAGAATAGCTCATAAACGGTCGCTCGGTTGCAACAATATGCATCTATTACGGACTTACGGAATGAAATCGGTGTTAGGCTCCGCTGTGGCCACTGCTGGAAACATCGCTGAAAACAAATGCCAATAGTTTGTTTATATTCTTGACATGATTGTATTATTTGTATTTATTATCGTCACGAAACAGGACATCTAGAAATTAATGCTGGTCTCACACGAAGGCAGATCAATGGACAGCAGAGTACTGCTACTGTGTGAACGCACACGTCGAGACAGCAGACGTTCTGTTTTGGCCATTGTTTTGCCGCCCGTGTGGGACCAGCATAAGACAGTGTGTACAGCAGGGCGAAGGAGGGGTGACCGGCGTTGGGGGAAGCGAGGCGAAGTTGCTATGCTAGTTATTGACAGCTGAGTGCGCTTCCCTTCCCCGCTACACCGCTCGCCCCCGCTAACTTCAAGACGCTCCCCGCCTACGTGCCTCGCCCCGCAGGCGAAACGCGCACGAAATTGACGGCTATTGACTCGGCGCGCGCACAGCGACACCGCTACGGCTCTTATGTGTGTTATTCTGTCGTGTTTAATACGCCTCTTATGCCGGTTTCAAATGAAAACAGTACAGTAGGTACTGTTTTATGCGTTCACACATTAGCAGTACTCTTCTGCCTCCGTTTAAAACTAACATGATAGCCGTAGTCAGAGACATTTTAGAGATCATTAACTCGTTATTTTTTCAAAGTTTGTATGAATCATCACCAGACCTAGGAATATTCGGGGCAAAATTAATTGACAGCTAGGGATTGCCTATATCGATAAACGCCATTATCGATGCTTTTCCCATATATTAGTGATCGCTCCAAGTTTTGTTTGTAAAAATAAAATTTGGTTGAAAGTATGCAATGAAACAAAAGAGCAAAATAATTCTGGTTATTGTTTATTTTAAAAGGATTTTATAACCTTCACTCATCATCATCGGGTGAATTTTCAAACAGGTATTTTTGGGTGTCACACGGCTGTAATACGGAAAATAATTAATAAAATAATAAAAAAAAAAATTGTTTTTCATCATGTACACTGTCATATTAAGAGGCCATACATAATCATCACGCAAATGTAAGCCAAATCTCTGAAAAAAAAATTTGAACTTTAAAAAGAGCGCGAATATGACCACTCTGAGGCATGTCACACTTCCAGTTTTGTCCAAACAAGCTCGCGTAACTTTGTGTGTACGCAATATCTTAATTAGGTATACATCATTAGAAAGAATATTAGATGACGCTTCTTAATAATTATCCAATTATGCAAAAATATTAATACCTAAAAGTAGGCAGACCGCTTTGTCTTTGTCCCGCGCCGACCACTCACGAAACGACTCGCAAATACCTGCTGATAACTGGTTCGTCTAGCGACTTACCGCCATGTTTACGTTTTTATTTAAAGAGACCATTAGTTGTGCTTTCGCGACTGAATGGAGTGGACATGTATCTGTGCGCCGTTAGAGCTAGCGAGGTTAGTCTTTTTCGCGATGTATTTTGGTACCCTGTGAATTAATTTCAGTGGCGCGTAATTTCTGTACGTTAAATAAGTATATTTTAGTTATTTTTTTGATATTTATAATATACCTTTATAGACTAAATTAAACCCGCAATGCATCTTTTAATAAAGTATATAGTGTAACCGATATCTTTGAAAAACTGTTATGCCGTAATTTCTGTGGCGTAATTTCGGTGGCGTTTTTGTCCACCGAAATTACAAATTCCCACCGATATTACAAGTTAAGTCAATTTTGTATAGGATTTTGTAAAAAACAGTCATAGATTTAGCATAAATGCGTAGCTAAAATTACATTTTATATAACGATGCTAATATTTATTTATGTATGATATTTAAAAATTTAATGATGTCTATAATCAGAACTATGTAAATTGACTAAAATAAAAACCAAGTTAATGCGAAGACTATTAGTAATAGTCTTCGCATTAACTTGGTTTTTATTGAATGAATTAAGGACAGAGAGCCTCGTTGCCAGTTGCCCTATCCTTGAGTGGACTAATCAATCATTTTTTGATATTTTTTTAGGAGAAATAATGACAAAAATAAAACAGAGTAAAGAAGAGCGACTAGAAAAAAAGAAGCTAGCCGAAAGGTTACGAAAAGCTAAAATTAAAAATGATCCTCTAAAGTACGAAGCCCGTATATTCATCATTAATTTCAAAGTAAATTTACGATGTAATTTCGGGGGCACCGTTGTAATTTTCGGTGGCGCAAAAAAAATAAAAATAGTTATTATATATTTTTTCCGTATTGTGAATTTCAGAATGACTGTCCCATTTCCTATTGTTAAAATAAACGACTAGAATTGGTTAGGAGTAAAAACAATATGACGATGATGAGTGAAGGTTATAAATCATTTTAAAATAAAAAATGACCAGAATTATGTTGCTGTTTTGTTTAATTTGGATACTTTAAAAAATAAACTATTTTACAATCAAAACTTGGAGTTGACTAGTATACTGAATGACTAGTATATGGGAAAAGTATCGATAATTAAGTTTATACACATACATACATAAGTATAAGTTTATCGTGTAGTAATATAAGTTTATCGATATAGGCAATCCCTAGCTGTCATTTAATTTTGCCCCGTATATTCCTAGCTCAGATCATCACTAGGGAATGACGTCAAGAGTCATTAACTGACTCTTAGTGCACAGCCGTTGATAGTACCAGTGACGCAGGTCGGGAAGTCGGAGGACCAGGTCCCGCGCACGCATCGGGGCTGCTCGCCCTGCAGGCGGTAGCCCCGGTGACAGATGAAGTCCAGGGAGAAGTCCGCCGGGCCCCGGCCGCGGGGCTCCACGTCCACGATTCTGTAGGCCCCTCGCTTCGACGGTTGTGGCAGCACGCACGTGCCCCTGGTGAAATGGCACTTTTACATATGACAGCTTTTCAAGAACGAGACAAGCTAAGATTATTCAAATTAATAATCAAATTATTTTTTTTATTAAGTTGTAAGCTTATTCTAAATCATTTTCGGTACACACTGTGCGGTTGTGGAAGCTATTGCCTCCTGAAAATAGGCATTCTTTAAAATCTCGACTAAAGAAGTTCTGGCTTGACACTTCTAATTAAACTTTTTTGTTTTTCCTGCTTATTTTGTATATTTATAGGTATTTTATATATTGACATTTATAGAAATTACTTTTAGTGTTGTACTTATTTGGCTATTCGTTGTAAATTAATTATTTCTCAATCGCTCAAAGGTTAACTGGAAGATATCCCTTTTGTGGTTGCCGGGTTAGAATAGTGCCACTCCATATCTTCCCGTGGATGTCGTAAGAGACGGCTAAGGGAATAAAGGCGTATAGTACTGTTAGGCGTTGGGCTTGCAACCTGTCACTAATACACTGGTAAACATCTTAGCCTAAAAGTGCAAAATGTGGTTACAGAATTATTAACAAGTTTTTAGAGTTGTTCGTAATTCTGTAGCTCTGCCTACCCCACTCTGGGAATAAAGGCGTGAGTTTATGTAAGTATGTATGTATGATCCCTTAAAGGGATAAGTTCGCCTTTGTACATCCCTGTTATAATTTTTGTCTATTTTATAATTGTTATCTCTTGTTTGTACAATAAAGTGTTTACATACATACATACAAGTGCTGAGAAGACACATCGTAAGAAAGTTAATGGGATGCTCGAAGAACTAATTATTTTTCATGTCTCATACTCTGAAAGGCCATTGTTTATCTTAGAAGCGGGTTAAAAGTGATACATGTCCACCCTAGGGCAGAAAAATAATTGCATGTTAAAATACCGCACCAGGAGCGCAGCTATAATTAGGAGGCGTAGCCTGAAATTTCCAGGATGAAAAGTACCCTATGTGTTAATCCAGGGTATAAGCTATCTCTATTCCAAATTTCATCTAATTCCGTCCAGCCGTTGCAGCGTTAAGAAGTAACAAACATACATACAAACTTTCGCATTTATAATATTAGTAGCATTAATCTGTCGTATTATCCATCTTATCCATTAACGTACCGCCAAACAGCAGTGTTCGCATTGTTGTGTTCCGGTTTGGGGATAAGACAGCCGGTGAAATGACTAGCATAGAGGCATTCCATCTTAGTCCTCAGGGTTCGCAACGGATTTGCAGTCTTAGGATTGCACCGCAGTCCTGTGATTGCGAATGTCTATGGGTCACAGTTTCCACTTACCATCAGGTGGCCTGTGTGCTCGTTTGTCTTCTCTATGACATAAAAAAAAAAAAAAATGGTGGAATACTTACGGTGCTCCATGTTCGGCGCCAATCGCGTAGTAGCAGTACTTGGGCAACTCCTGACAGACCTCGGGACAGAGGGCGTCGTGCAGTGGGGACCAGGGCTGCTGGCACAGGAGGATCAGGGCGAACAGGGGCCTCCTGCGGGATAGGGTCTTATAATCCGCACCACGTGACATGAACCAATATGGCGGTTACCGCGCTGGTGACAATGCGGTCGCTATGGTAACGAGCACTCCCCTCAAACCGCGCTTTCTAAATTAACAATACGACTATAGCTAGCAACGTCTCTTTAAAAACATGAAATTAATAATAGGGGGTTAATAACTAATAAAAAACAAAAATCTTGGGCCGCTTTTCATCAATTATAGCTAAGAACACTCCCGACTAATTCACCTTTCAAACAAATCAAAGCAAAATCAGCATTGGTTCATCCGTTTGGGAGCTACGATGCCACAGACAGACACACACACAGACACACAGACACGTCAAACTTATAGCACCCCATCGTTTGTGCGTTGGGGGTTAAAAACAGCCGAGTAGTAACTGCATGGAGTGACGAAGCCCGGCTAATCCAAATGTGATCGTTGCTTACTTTATCATAGACTTTAAAGAAGTGTGATAGCTTACCCTGACTCCCGGCAGAGCTCCAGGGCCTCGTCGGCGCCGTCAGCACAGTCCGGCGTCCCGTCGCAGACCAGGTCGGCGCCCGCGCAGCTCCCGTCACCGCAGCGGACCGCGCCGCTCCTGCCACGCACCAATTATAGTTCGCTCGTTCAAATAGTTTGCACGCTTTGATGTGCCGCCACAATTGGTACAGTCAAGGAAATTGATTCCTAGGCCACTTTGGACTATGTCAAAGTGACGTAATCAATCAAATCGTAAGAGACTTCTTATTACTTTATTTACAGTATCACTTTGACAGAGTCCAAAGTGGCCTAGGAATCAATTTCCTTGACTGTACAGTAGAACACAACTGATATGGCGTGTCGTGAATCTTCGTTCGCGCAAACACGAACAACGATTCCGATGATTTCCGAAAGCACGATTAAAACCCACGATCAGACTTTTACGTAATAGTTAAAAGGGGCAAATTAAATTGCATCCATTTGTCCATCTCACTCACGCACGTTTGACGGCTAACTGAATGACACGCCGGCGCGCGTCAACATGGCGTCACTAATAACCAATAATAGCACAGAATACAACCGCGCAACGCGAGGATCCTGCTGATTGGTTCCCGCGCTTGGAAAAAATGTCATCTGCGCAGGTACATCGGTGAGCCATATCGGTTGTGTTTTACTGTACAAAGAAGCCGCCGCGGTGCGCACAAAGCGGTATCAGCGACTTCGAAGGGTTGTAAAAAAGGTTGCGTTAATTGTCCATTGTCGGGGGTCACCAATGTAGTAAGAGAGGATAAATAGAGAGATCTCTCTCCAGGCGGGTGTTATGCCTGGGGACCGAAGTCCATTGGGATGAAGTTGGAAGTGCTACATATATATCAACTGACTGTTGAAATTTCGCTTGCGCGTTGTAGTCAGTCTAGTTCCGTTATCTGACGTTGAGACGTTGTTGGCGCTGGCGAGTTGGTGGTACATGGCTTTGCCGTTAGATGTCGCCATGTCGCCACAAGGGATACCATAGACCAGTTGAGGAAAGCGACCAGTTAAGGAAAATGACGAAATAGGGAAACCGAACGCATCCAATTCGGTTTTCTTGTTTAAGCTATGGGCCTCAGACAGACACACTTAGCAGTCAAACTTATAACCCGCCTCTTTTTGCGTCGGGGGTTAACAAGTACTCACGCGCAGTCGTCCTGGGCCCCCGCGCCCGAAGGCAGCGCTGTACTTGCGATGGTAACTGCAATTAACATAAAATAAAATTAAAAATACATTCTATAAATATTCATACCATTTTTATTTATTATTATATTTGCACCGCTACCAACTGAGCATCGCGGCAATTAATCTTTTTATCGGCCTCTCGCTCGCACTCGTGGGGCTTATGGTGAGCGTAAGGGATGCAAGACAACGCTGCTACTACACTCATCTCTTACGCTAGCTCTATAACCCTGGTAGCAAGATGACGTCTGTGACGAAAATATGTCATCATGTTTAGGTGTTTTTAGGGTACTGTACACGTCTATATGCGACGACAAAACTACGTCACGTTTAGGTGAGTTTAATGTCAGTCCTGTATACGTCTATATGCGGCGAAAAAATTACGGTGTACGTCCCACTGACGTCCAATTATCGTCAGTCTGCTCTGGTCATGTATTAATGATGAATTCACATTGACATTAGAATAAAAATACATTTGGTTATCTTTATTTTTTCCCAATCCCCCGGTACCCATAAATTAAGCTTATGACGTCACTCTAACGTCAGTAGACCGTCTTTTGTACGTCCTAATGACGTTTCTATGACTTAAGTGTATGACGTGATGAGTGTCTGTGCCGATGTCTTACCAACGTCCTGAAAAGACGTCGTGAGGCTGTGATTAACCTACGTCACCTGATGGGCTTACCAGACATCATAGAATGACGTGCCCTACGTGGAATGGACGTAATATTGACGTCGAAATGCTACCTGGGAAGCCCCGCGACAGGGCGAGCGAGAGAGTCCGGTATTACATAATTTCTCTCTGCGATTATCGCGTCGCAAAAATGTGGTTAAAACATCCGTCACTTTCTGACACGTAGAGTACGAGAGTGACGGATGCTTTATCCCCATTTTGTCACGCGATAAGCGCAACCCGGATTTTTATTCCCACAGATTAAATGTAAACAAAGGTGTTGCCGTTAACGAAAATCATTTGCCGTGTTCAAAATATTTATACTTTCCTCATTTTTAAGAAATCTACTTTTAAGAATCTTAGGGCTCGTCGTAGGGACGTCGGTAATCTGGAGTGATTCTACTATCCCTGCGGACAAGACCATCATTTGCGGAGAAGGAGCACCGTAAGAAACTCCAGCAGAAGGTCATCTTTTACCAATCATAAAATACAATTACACCTACTTAAAATAAAGTAATAATAATACATTTAAAAACTAACACAAATAAGCATAATGTAAGCTTATAAATTTAAAATAGAATCATCAGGCATCGAGGGTATTTATGTCTCTAGTTACATTTGAAAACAAACAAAGGAAGTAACTCTCGCATGTATATTATTTTTATGAATATGGACAGAAGTCGTAATAAAACACCAGGATAACAGCTTTGGACCGTTTTGTGCTTTAGCTTACATATACAAGGTGAAATCTAAGTCGTGATTCCAATGATCACCTCTGTGTTCTACCCACGAGTATGAACAACTTTCACTATGGGACCAACTCTGAAATATCGAAGAAAAAAATCAGCTGCTTCATACATTTTGGTCGAGTGCGTATTGAACTTTTCTATGAAACAGCTGATTTTTTTTTCGATATTTCAGAGTTGGTCCCATAGTGAAAGTTGTTCATACTCGTGGGAGAACACAGAGGTGATCATTGGAATCACGACTTAGATTTCAACCTGTATAATAGTTACCCTAAACTGCTCCACTTGTGGTACCTCCCTACCTATAAAAAAATTGGTACCCATAGCCGCTTGAAAGATCCTTTTGTCCCAACATCAACATATTTCATAACATTGGAAAACTTAATTTAGATGAGCTCTTACCAAAAACAACCGCTCCTCGCCACATATCAACCACATCGATACTAAATAACACAAAACTAAGTAACGTTATCGAAAGAAAGAAAGACGGAAAGAAAATAATTTAATTTCGGCCAAATTATACAATTAATCCAGAAACACGCGCGCCATTACGTTAAATTGTAATGCCAATTGCCAATGTTAATAAAGCAATAGTTGCAAAGTTGTAGGTCGCAACTTCCTGCAGTTTTAATCTTTTCAAAACGGTTTTCCAAGCTAGCGCGGTCGATTGAGCGAGTGAAGTCATACGATCAAGGTTTATGCTACCTAATTAAGAATGCACCGAAGCACGCCCCAAAATGTAGCTTGTACATACGCTCCGTCAGGACAACTTGAACTCACCGGTTATTAATTCGTCCACCAGTTTGACAACACCACCTACGGAAGTAACATTAAACTATATACCTTATGCCCCTCCACATAGGTTAACTATGTCTATTCAGTGCGCGTCTTAAGGACAACGGTTATATTAATTTACTAAATGATTTCATTTGTTTCTTTAGCAAGAGGAAAATATTAAACTTATACATGCATGACTAAGACAGAGCGTTGGTATGTAGGTATTCTCTGGGACAAGATCGTAGCTATTTTCGCCTAACCATCATAGATACGAGCGAGCTGCATAAGGGTTAACGATGCCGCGATAGTTAAAGGACTGCACTTTAAAAACGCACTGAATCTACGCTGCTCAGTACTAGCAACTTGTTTAAGTACATAATATAATACGTAGTAACTTGTATAGTTTAAACTTTTTCAACTGAGCTTATCCACTTAATAATACAAAGCCATTGTGTAGTTAACCACAAATTAGTCTGGCAAAAAAAGTCTTGAAATTAAAAAGTGGCAACACTGTATTGTCGTAACCTTTTTTCTCAGATTGATTTGAAAGATTTTTTTTTTTTTTTTTTGGATTTTATGGCCTGGTTACAAGACCTTTAGGCCATGATTTGAAAGAGATGACGCTACAGTGCTGCCACTTTTTAATTTCAAGACGTTTTGCCACACTATAGGACAACGAGCTCGCAGTTAAAGCAGATAATAACCGCCTTCGAAGGTTAACTTAGATTATCGACTCTATTTCTATACTCAAAAGAGTAAAAAGTACAGTCATAGAATAATGGTAAGCAATTTCTTTTTGCGTTTTGCAACCGATTTCCGACTAAGATTGTATAGATACAATGCCCATTGTGTTTACAGGTAAATGGAAGAGCTCAGTTCAAAAAGTTTTAACTACTTATATATAATCTGTGGTACTAGGTAGTTCCCGGACAAGAGTGGCAAGCTAGCCGGCGAAAGAGCGCAACGCGGCAGGCTACCGATGGTACTGTTGGCATGTGGGGTCGGAAGGTGATGAACAATTCCAATCTCAAGATCGAAAATGCGTTGCAAACTCAGAAGACTGCCCCCAAAAATCTTACGTCTGTTTACAGCTAAACCATAGAATAAGTAGGCTAAAAGGTGAAACCAGTTTTAATGATAATATTTACTTTAGGTAAAGTGATAAAAGTACCTACTTAAAAATTGCATCGTCGTAACGCTATGATTTTAACATAAAGCAACGTAGGTATTTCAAGGCATCGTGTGCAGTTCGTTCTAATTTATTTTATGTAAAGCAACGCAGCGACGACGACGCAGCGCGTCGGCAACGTTTTATAGGTAGATACCTACAAAAGAGTAATAAATTGTAATCAATCTCAAAAATGTAACGTGTATTTTTTTGTGCTGCCATGCCAAAAACCAAAAAAATATTAAAGACTGCTCTTCATTAATTTATTTTTCACTTCTCATGCTCAAAAAGTTTGTCAAATTAGACTTATCAAGCGAGACTCAAGTGATACATGTACAACCGAGGGAAAATATAAAATATATATTTTCCCTAGGGAAAATATGAAATTGAAAATAGAATGATTTACATTTACAAAACATCTTAATTTGACCAATCAAAATACTTCACCAAATTAAATCCACCAATCACAATACACATCGACTGTCAGTCGGAACGTTAGGTTCTTTTTGGTACGTACACTCGTTAACTAATTCAAATCATTAAAAAAAAAATGTATTTGATATCAACCAACCATAATAAAGCTATATTAAAATCGACCAATCAGGTAACAGAATTCATTTCTCAAAATATTAGGTGTTTTTTAGTACCTATTTTACAATTGCTAAAATATCATAAATCGTTTGAGCTACGCTTTAAAGCGCTAAATACTCACTCGGTCAGCGCCGTTTAGTCTATATTTTGTATCTGTGTCAAAGTAGTTTAAAAAAAACACGCCGCCGAATTAAAACAATATTTTGCCGCGGAATACATTGTGGGTGGATAATCATTGTTAATTTTAAGATTTCGTCAAATGAAAATGAATTGCAACTTACGCCGAATACAATAATGGAGAAAAGGGCCAAAAAACTGATTGAAAATAATTTGCCCGTGAAATCTCGTGAAAACTATTTAAGGGCATACAATAATTTTACACAATGGAAAAATGAAAAGCAAGTTGATTCTAACATTACAGTGAAGGTGTGTTTACTTTTGTATAATTCTTTTATTTTCACACAATCGAAGTGAAAAGTAGAGTGTATAACTCGGGTCTAAAAGCCATATTAGGTACCCCTCGCACAATTTTCCCTCGCTTTGCTCGGGAAAATAACCATCTCGGGGTACTATGGCTTATTTTTGACCCTAGTTATACAATCTACTATTATTATTAGTACCCAGGCAATTTACGGTTTTATGCATAAATTATATCCTATCTATAGGTTTGTGACACCGTCACGTCAGTGTCAAGTGTCACTACTTTAGACATAGGTATCCTATAATCTGTGGTCACTATCACAGATTATGAGTTCAAGTGGACGTCATGCCCATAAATAATGATTAATGATTATTTATTTATTGATTTATTGTACTCAATGCTAGTAAGTTGCTCACGCGCACATTACGATTTTTTGGCATTTTGTTAGGAAACTACAATCATGAAGGTCCTTAAGGAGTGGTCTATTGATGCACCGTGGGGAAAAATCGCACGTAAGTGGTTCAAATTATTGTAGATTTACATACATACATAAACTCACGCCTTTATTCCCGGAGTGGGGTAGGCAGAGCTACAGAATTACCAACAACTCAAACTTGTTGATAATTCTGTAACCACATTTTGCACACTTAGGCTAAGATGTTTACCAGTGTATTAGTGACAGGTTGCAAGCCCATCGCCTAACAATACTAGATAGAGAATTGTAGATTTAATTATCTAAAATGTCTAGATTTTAATAGTTATGAACCTTAATCATTCTGTACATAGTTATGATTATTTATGTAAGTCACTCGGTGTTAATATAATATGATAGATAACTGTACGCAATCAACTATTAACCTCGATTGTTTCATGACTGCTGATCAAAGTTATAAAAACATTCTTATATATTTCAAGCATTTATATCTAAACTTTTTTATTTCCCTCTTAAGATTTTAATAACCCAATAGTTTTGTTGTAGGTATGTATGTCACATGTAACAATTAAAGATATTGTGAAAGACTCAGTATTTAATATTAGCCTGAAAACTTTTTTAATTTCCAAATATATTTATACTTTGCAAGAGTACTTTCACATTGAATAGAAATAATAATATCTATGTATTTGTAATTAGAAATGTAAATTTGAAACATAAGTATTATTGTAATTTAATTAGGTAATTTATTTAATTTATTTCTATTTGCATACTTTTGCAAATATGGAGAAATAATAGTAAATGATTTGTGTAGATATTTGAGTGACGGAACAAAAAGGTCCCAAATATAGTGTTTTGTTAACTCTTATAAAAATAAAGTAAAATATCTTTACAATTTAAATGAATTCTTATTATATATTTGATAGAATTTCGGCTCATACAAAAGAAAAGGCAAATTAAGTGCTTTAGTTTTGTGAATTTCTCTTTAACAAATTCTTATATCATAAGCTATCATTACGTATTTATTAATAAAATTGTTATTACGCATTTACTATTTTTTGCATGTTCCCTACTGTCTTAAAGACGGTTTAACTTTCAGTGATATCTTGGGGTGCTCTGGATGGTCCACCTGTGCTGATGGTGCATGGACGAGAAGACAGTGCAGCAACATTCTTACCATTACTCGATCTGCTCCCGGCAACTAATTACTACGTAGGAGTTGACCTTCCAGGGCATGGGCGGTCGGATCCTTTGCCTACAGGTATTTTGATGCACGATGGTCTACTCTACTTCAATTTTGCATTGATGCCCTGTCCTTCAACAACTGCGCTTTTAATGTTGTCACTAAAATCCAAGCCAAGAAGAAAAACACTTATAAACTTTGCGGACAAACTTACTTATATTCCTGAGAAAGATTAGGTATCAGACCTTGTCGGTACCTCCACTTAGGTTTTTTTAATTGAAATGTTTGGAATGGGATTAATATGTCAAATTTTTCAAGAAGAACAAATACAAGTGCGGCCATAAGTTTGTTAAAGAGTTAAATAATGACTTTTTTTTTTAGGAGTGATGCTCTCTCGCATGCACTTTGTGGGTGCGGTGGAGCACGTGGTCAGACACTTGAAGTGGAGAGATTTTGTGTATGTCGGACACTCCATGGGAAGTGATATAGGTAAATAATCTTCCCAATTATAAATCGCGAAAAAAATAGTGAAGTGATCTATCTATGGAAACTAACGTTGCGGCTTAGTTTCAACGAAAAAAATGCTTAGAATTGATTGCTTGATAGGGTTAATTGTTTAATAATAAAGTCACTTGAACAAATTTTCAATGAAATTTTAATTTAAGTGGATGTCAAAAAGCATAGTCCGCCAATCGAAAAAGTGACTCCATCCAACTTTACTTTTTTTCAAATCTACAATGACTCACAGCACAAGAACCGTTCATGCAAGATTGCAAGCACTTACGATTGTGGACCCCCATTTTTTGTCACGCCCAATGTAGACCCCCATTTTTTGTCACGCCCAATGTAGACCCCCGTCGAGTCTCCCGTGGACCCCCCTGGACCACTTTGGGAATCACTGCCTTAAAGCATTGATAACCTATTGTAATTTAACATTGATTGTGTCTCTTCAGGTTTATTCTTCAACGCAGTGTTCCCCAACCGGATAGCCAAGTTTGTGCTCCTGGACCCTCAGCCCTCAATCTCGCGGCTGCAGGTCCTCGACCCGGAGGAGCACTACAGAATGTTCTACGGCAACTATTACGATAACTATAGCAAGATTAATGCTCCAGGGAAACTTTACAGGTAATCACAGTCAGGGTATATATTGAGCCACTGTATAACGCCCTGCATCAGTGGCACACCATGAGAGTGAAATTATGTCGAAATTTAATCATCAACAACCCTAATAGCATTTTGTTGGCATTTGCTTGAGCTACATGAACCTCGTTGGTTGGACAACGGTCAGATTTGGCCATCTTTTTGTGTGGTAGGGCCTACAGTCGCCATCAGATATATGGTAGCGGTTGTACAACTAAGGAAATTTACATCTTTAATATTTTACGGTATTAATCCACTGTTAGTTAATGTCTAACACGTCCAACGTTATATAAAGTTTAAATGCCAACAGGTTTAACTAAAATACGTATAGGAACAGTGTACAGTGGTGCCATGTGGTTGCCGGCTTAGAATAGCGCCACTCCATGTCTTCCCGTGGAAGTCGTAAGAGGGCTACTAAGGGAATAAAGGCTTGTAATATAGTTAGGAGATGGGCTTGCAACCTGTCACTGATATACACATGGTAAACATCTTAGCCCGTTTGTGCAAAATGTGGTTATAGATGAAGGCGAAAAAACATACATGCAAATAAATACACTAAAAAGACAGTTGTAAGAGTTTTTATTTATTTTTCACATCTATCGCCTGTGATAATATGTCAATTCTGTGTGAAAATGCGTGCTCGAACTACGGTCTAAAACTTGTGCTTCTAAGGCCGTGTTGTTTGATCAGTAGTTAAACTAACTACCTAATTGTTAAATTTTGAAAAAGGAATTGAAAATTTAACATTTCCTTGAGATTACTTCAAATTTTCGATTCCTGTTTCAAATTTTAACAATTAGTTAGTTTAACTACTGATCAAACAACAGGGCCTTAGACGTGAATTTATTAGCCTATGTTAAATTGTACGTTGTAGCAAAAAGCAGATAGTGGAATCTGTGCGGCGCGCGCGCGGCTTCTCCGAGCCGCAGGCAGAGCTGGTGCTGTCCAGGAACCTCACGATGGTCGGAGACGACCTCTACCAGTGAGTAGCCCGTGGCAAATTCCGTACGTACGCCCGTTAATGTATTTTCTTAAAATTGGTCGTTAGGATTTTGTACCACAAATTAAAACACAACTTATAGGGTACATTACATAGTTTAATAACAATTCACCTTTGAGTTCTGTTATCAACTTAACGGAAAAAAGTTGCCATCTTTTCCCGTTAAGCTGACTACTCAAAGGGTAATTGTTATTAAAGTTTGTTACGTATCCCATAAATTGTGGTTATACTTGCGCTACAAAAACGTATCGTCTGATTCCACGGGAATTCTTTAGTAAATTAGAAAATACAATAATAGTAATGAGGGCGCCACTGGACGCTCGACGTTTACTCGGTGCAGGCTTAAAATCCTGGCACCTCTGGCAATACTAAATGAACCAGATTTCCGTATTATGGATGGAAGTGAATAAATAATTTCGTCTAATATTTTTTTTTTTCAGATTATCCTTCGACAGGAGGCTCAAGTTCCCCGCGGCTCTGAACTATCCTCCAGAATTCTACAGCCATGTGTGGTCTAAAAACTGCCCGCCAACTCTTCTAGTATCCGCGCGAAACGCCAAGCCCGGTTACGAAAAGGGAATACTGGCAACACGCAAGATTGTTTCAGACATGGAGAAGAACGTCCAAAACTTTTGTGTGATAAATGTTGAGGGTGACCACAGCGTGCACTTTACAAATCCGGAACGTTTTATAAAGGAGCTGTGTGAATTCTTAGATAAGAAATTCGAACGCAAATCTAAGTTATAGAGACCTACAGCTTAGTGAAATAGAGGGCGCTGTTTGGGAAGAAATTGTCAACATGATCTGATTTCACTAGAAAACTGCTGTTTAATGTGGTAAATGACAATTATTCAGAATATAGTTTTGTGATTCCACCTGACACCACGTCAAACTCTTTTGTTGCCAGACGCAGTTGTATGCCGTATTATTTAGATGACTCCAAAAGTATTAACAAGCTTGGCCGTTTTTTACGCACAATAGCGTCACGTTATGACGTCGCGTCAGCTTACCCTGCGAGGTGTAAATACCTCCTTTGTTTTTAGAATAATATATCAGTTTTGGAATGGTAGGGCCCTATTTTACTGGGACCCGTGAAGTATTCATAAGTATAATGCCTTCAAGACAGTACAGTAGGGTAATGGTGTAAGGGTTTTTAAGCTAATGTTAATTATTTATACTTAAGTGGTGCTGTGAAATAAAAGACTTGTTTTATGTATAACCTTTCACTCAAACTTCTTACCTGAAATAGTACAAATCACTTAGTTTCGCCCTTGACACGACTAAAAGTGCAAGTTTTATTGGTGAACTAGCGACCCGCCCTCGCTTCGCTTCGGTTTATATGAGTTTTCTGTAACACCCGTACATGAAACATAATTTATTATACATAAAAACCTTCCTCTTGAAACACTATCTATTAATAAAAACCGCATTAAAATCCGTTGCGTAGTTTTAAAGATCTAAGCATACATAGGGACAGACAGCGGAAAGCGACTTTGTTTTATACTTTGTAGTGATTTGGGAATATGCCCGGTAGTTTACTTTCTGGTGGGAGGGGGGAGGCGGGAATATTTACATAATAATTCAGTTTTTCTATATTTCCCTAAATTTCCGATACCTGGAAATATTTCTAGTAACAACCCGTCACTAGCTCCAAAGCCTTGCCTACTAGCTTGCCAGGGATGTCGCGATGTCGCAAGAAATTATATTGACTATGGCGCGACACTAGTGACATCTTTTATCGAGTAGTCAACAACAGCAAGCGGTGTTAAAAAGATGAACTAAATCTGACAGCGCAACTCATACCATTTATTATGTTATCTATGGTAGCGTTAACTTCCTATCATGGACGTATAATAACTTCCTACATTGTCTGCCCTTGAAATTTATATTGTTGTTATAAGATAAGCGTCACAAGTGAAATATAGAATCAGCCTTAGCAATACGATATGCTATCTCCAAGATAAGTTCGCGAATTGATGATCACTTTAAGTATTTAGTGTCAGTACCTATTGACATTATAATGAAACAAGTGCAAAGCTATACTTAAGTAAGCAGTTCTGTGGCGCCTTTTCATGTTAAGAAGTATCAGGTGAGATTAGAACATGTACATCACTTATTTTATGTGACTACTAAGAAGTATATTTTTGTTCTGTACATGTTTTTTTAAATACTGTACCGAGTTCTACTAGGCACAGACCACAGACAGGAACAGACGTTTTGTTGTAAGTATTACGTCAAATGAATCGGATGATAGGTAAGTACATACATTGATAATTTTTTTTGGTCATTGTAAGTAACCTAACCTAACACGGTTGATGTGCATATTCTGCATTGCTTAAGATTATAATCAAATCGTAGTTATACATTTTCAATCTACGACGGCGACGCACATAAATCACAAATTAATAACCGGTATACTATCGTATAAATTATACTCATTTGTGCAACCTTCAGGAAGTAACTCCACAGACTATGGAAATGGTACCTAACTTATTTTAATCTGTGCCTCGAGGGGCAAGTCAGAGTCGCGCTCCGAGGGTTTCTTTCAGGATAAAACACAAGTGTGTTTGTATTGTAAACACTTATTGTACTAAAACAATTAAATTACTCGTATATTAAAATTAAAGAAATAAAATTACTAGAAGATAGGCGAAGTTATCACATTTATTCAGTAATACAAATACAGCATCTAAGTGTAAACAGTAAGTAAAAAAAGATTTAGATTAAGCCTTTTAATATTTTTTGTTTTTATTCATTTATTATATTTCTTCCTCTAGGACAGTAACAACAGTGGCCATGCAGTTAGCGGAGAGAGAGATAACAGTGCAAGCGCCTTGGGGAAAAGTGAGAGGTAATGGCCTGAGACGCGTCCCAACCGAGTACTCGGGATTAGTAACGCATTAGCAGTCTTAGGCCCGTATTAATAAACTCATCTTGGCTGAGATGCGCGTCGAAAGATACGTCAAAGTAAACGTCAAACCATAGAACACTGTCACTTTTGACACATCACGAGACGAGCATTCTAAGGCCCGTATTTATAAACTCATCTTGGCTGAGATGCGCGTCACAAGATACGTCAAAGTAAACGTCAAACCATAGAACACTGTCATTCTTGACACATCTCGAGACGAGCATTAGAGTTGAGATTAGTTTGTTAATACGGGCCTTAGATCTTAGATCGCACTTACCATCTGGATGGCATGCGTGCTCGTTGGCCTTCTCATAGCCTAGGGGCGTCCATTTATTACTTGACGCGCTGAGGGGGGAGGGGGTCAAGCCGAATCTCATCTAATCTTACCTTGGAGGGACTGAAGGACGGGGGGGGGGGGGGGGGTCATGGCGTAATTTTTGTCCCGCAAAAAACTGACTAAAATTGGGAAACATAGATACATACATTAAATTACGCCTGTTTCCCAGAGGAGTAGGCAGAGACCACTTCTTTCCACTTGCTACGATCTTGACAAATCTTTTTCGCTTCTTCCACATTCATACATCAAGTCATGCACGCACGTCGGTTTCGGGTACTTAAGATTCGTCCCTTTTGCAGTATTTCTCCGATTTGACTTGAAACGGGGATACAATTGGGTTGAAACGCATGCAAACGAATTTACACTAGAAGCACTCGTTTTGAAAAATCTCATTAGAGATTTGGGGAGGGGGTTGTGTCAAATCTTACGATATCTCACCGGTGGGAGATATTGTCTCCATTCATCCGCTGAATAAAAAAAAGAAGTCCTGATTTTATTCTTCCAGAAAATTGCACAAAATTCAATCTGAATCAAAGAATTTGATTACATTTAGACTTTCCTAACATTTTCCATAGGTTGCACGGACTGCTGTAATGAAAAGAATGAACCGAATGTAAGACTATAAAACGGTATATTTCAGGGCTGTCGTGGGGCTCCGAGGGCGCGCCCGGGGTGCTCATGTGCCACGGCAAGCTCGACGCGTGCTCGGGCTTCCGCCCCCTCGTGCGGCTGCTGCCCGACTGCTTCCACTACGTCGCTATCGACTTGCCGGGGAATGGAAGGTAAGGAGTAAGAAAGTCTTGGTAAGATAGTTTTGGAAAGTTGAGTCCGAAAGAACCGAATTAGTTACTTTGTTAGTTTATGTATGATTAGAGGACGCTCGCGAATTCGTACGCGTAGAATTTGTTCTTACTGTAGGTACTCCCCTTATTTCTCCCCGTTGGGGGTTGAATTTCTAAAAATCCTTTCTTAGTGCTTACTTACATCATGAAAGGAACCCCTGCACCAAATTTGCTGTGCGTTGATATATAAGTCAGTGAGTTAGGTGCCTTTTGTATATTATGTATATATGTATAAATGTTTTTTTGACTGGTAGAGAATGCCAGTAGGCATTAACTCCGCCATTTGTGTTATCTTGTGTGGCCTCGGACCGATGTACAGTCAGCTGCAGAGATAAGTATACCCCCCTGCATAGGAAACTTGTATGCAGGAGGGTATACTTATCTCTGCAGCTGACTGTACAACTTGGCAAAATAGAGTAATTTAACCGTTAATGATTAATAAGCAAAAAAACGTGAACACGTGGTGATTACAAATTCTTCCAACAACGATACTCGGCTCCTCATACACCAAACACTTAATTAAAGCGGAGTTTTGGCTAAAAAAAAAATTATCCCGAATTTACTCCGAACTGTGCCCTAATTTGGTAAGCAAACTCTTTTGTACCAAGCCGTAAGTAGAGTGTAGATTAGATAGTGTGCGTACTAATGACTGCTACAGCAACATTTTCCCTTCTCTATACCATAAAATAAAACTATATTCAACGTGGTGTGGTGTATTAATTCTTTATTTCTCTATGGTCTGTATCAATTGAAATTGCCAAAGGTGTAAACAAATTAGTACTGTTTTCTGCAAGTTGCTGACTACGAGCCAGAAACTTATATGGGCTTGGTTGGATGAGCCACTCCCGCCGCTCCACATGAAATTGACAGCCACAGCCCTATAAGTTTGATTCCTGACCGTTCTTTGTAGATGGGTTTCGGTCCAGACAATGGGTGATTGTAGCCTATAAGCATGTTCCGACAGGTCGGACCACTTCCCGCCGGGCGCTCTCATGACCGCCATAGACTTGACGCCGGCACTGCTGCTCGTCAAGGAGCACTTCAAGTGGGACAAGTTCATCTTCGTATGCCACTCGCTCGGCGTGCTGTTGGGTAACTTCATCATCAAGCTAGAATTACTTGCGTACAGTAAAACACAACTGATATGGCTTACCGATGTACCTGCGCAGATGACATTTTTTCCAAGCGCGGGAACCAATCAGCGTAGCGTAGTTGTATTCTGTGCTATTATTGGGTATTAGTGACGCCATGTTGACGCGCGCGGGTCATTCAGTCAGTTGTCAAACGTGCGTGAGTGAGATGGAAAAAATAGATGCAATTTAATTTGCACCTTATAACTATTACGTACAAGTCTGATCGTAGGTTTTAATCGTGCTTTCGGAAATCTTCGGAATCGTTGTTCGTGTCTGCGCGAACGAAGATTCACGACACGCCTTATAGGTTGTGTTCTACTGTACTACTTTTTATCGATGCAGTACCCTTACCATGAGTTACAATTAACGAACTCAGTAGCGAGTCGAAGCTCTATCCCTCGCAGACCTCGCAAGTAGTTTTATAGAGTGCAAGGGACAGAGCATTCGACTCGCTAGCGAGTACGGTAGTTATAACTCATGGTAAGGGTACAGTTCACCGGTTCGCTCTTGTATAGTCAAGGTAAAAAAAGGTTCGTCACCTCTCGACTCTATTTCTATGTCGTTCAGGTCCAAAAGTGCCATTACTATGATTGTGTTATCTATTTAACTAAAGAATTTCATTGAAATCAGACGATGTATTTTTGTAGCGCAAGTAAAAACGCAAATATTGGGATATGTAACGAATTTTAATAACAATTACCCTTCGCGTAGTCAGCTTAACGGGAAAAGGTGGCCACTTTTTTCCGTTAAGTCGATAACTCAAAGGTGAATTGTTATTAAACTATGTGATATACCCTATAAGTTGTGTTATCATTTGAAGTACAAAAACATACCGTTCGATTTCAAGAAAATACTTTAGACTATTAGAAAACACAATAAAAGTAACGAGGGCGCCACTGTACATCCGGCGTACGCTCGGCGCAGTCTTACCCTCCGCTTATAGCTATACAATGTTTTGTCCTTATTCTGTCACTGTGACATTGGAATTTGACAGATAAGGTTAATATTTAACCATTGATTAAGAGAATGTCTCTGATGTCCCCCAGCGAAAGTGTTTGATGCCGCCTACCCGGGCCACGTGACGCGCGCGGTGGAGCTGGACCCCGTGCCGGCGTACGACTGCTACCCCGCCGGGCCCGAGGGGCTCCGGCGCTGGTACCACCACTTCTACCACTACTATTACGAGGAACAGTACCGGAAACTGCACGGGGGCGGCAAAGCTCCAGCGTATACTTATGAGCAGGTAACAATTTACACAATTTTTCCATTAAGGGGTTGTTTACACCCCTTAAAAATAATAGGCGGAGTTCAGATCATTTTCACTTCTGAAGTTAAGGGTAAGATGAGCGTAATTCCAAAATTTCATGCAAATCGGTTCACAGTAAAAAAATTCGGAGGTAAGACCGTATTTTTCGCTTCAATGACTGCACTAATTTACAGTAGAACACAATTGATATGGCGTGTTGTGAATCTTCGTTCGCGCAGACACGAACAACGATTCGGATGATTTCCGAAACCACGATCAGACTTGTACGTAATATTTATAAGGTGCGAATTAAATTGCTGACTGAATGACACGCGGGCGCGCGTCAACATGGCGTCACTAATAACCAATAATACACCCGCGCCACGCGTGGATCGTGTTGATTGGTTCCCGCGCTTCGAAGTCATTTGCGCAGGTACATCGGTAAGCCATATCAGTTGTGTTTTACTGTACGGGTTGAAGCTTTAGGTTCACATCTGGATAGGTCTAGGCGTCAAATATATCCAGATCGCTTTGCGACTAGATCTCAATCTGACGACATAGCTTTGTGTTGTGTCTAGATCTCTATACGATCAGGTCACTTTTCCAGTAAATCTCAAAAATCTGTCTCTAAATGACCTCATTATTTAGTTTTTCATGTCAGTCTTAGCAATGTTGACGGAGCCCCGCATGGCGGGGCTCCAATTTCTAGGCAATTGCCCTTTGGGCATTTGAAGCTGCCTAACGAACTGAATCTACCTAGTAACGAAAACGAAGTAGTCATTTAGTCCTAACGAGATGTTTACCTAAAGTTTCCATCCCGCAAGCGCGCACCCATACCCACATAGGCCACATACTAACACACGCAATCCATAATTGCATCGCATGCACACACTTGAACATAGCGCCATCTGTTTTTAGTAACCAAAACTTTGTTATCGTTGCAGGCTTTGGAAATGGTGATGAAAAACCGCTCCTTGCACAAAGAAGCGGCCGAATGCGTGTTGGAGAGAGCCATCGCGCCGGTAGGAGACGGCTTGTACAAGTAGGTACTCATTTACTACGTGTGCGAGTGAATCTTCGTCATCACTCTTCGCAATAGATCAGGGTGGTTACGACGAACCACTAAATTCGACACATCGGGTGTGCAGTCCCTGTCACTCGTCAATCGAGACTAAATCTAGTGAAAGGGAGGGAGCTAACGTAACTAGAAACTTCGTAGTTAAAAAAACTTTGTACGATTTTAGGAAAACTGCCCTTAAGGGGGCGCGTACAAATTCGTCTAGGATTTTGGTAATTTATTAAAGTTAGAAAGGTGGAAATTGGTCTATGACCAATTGCAATTTAAAAAAATGGGGGTAGACGTAAATATGTATCTTGAAAATCGATATTGAGGCTACGATACGATACGATACGATATTTGTCATGATATTATATTTGTGACGACTGCGTAATGCTTTATTAAAAAAGTTAAGAAAAGTTAATGGCATATTTTAAATGGGTATCTAAGTTCAAAGTTACGTAAAGTTCTCTCGTTTCTGTCTTATGTGGAAGGGTGAAAGGGGTGAAACTACCACTTTTTAATATGGTGCTTCATGGTCACAATCATTAGCTCAAAAAGGGATGTATTGCAAACCTAATTATAATTATATTGGTTTCAGATTCGCGCACGACCAAAGAATGAAGCGCGCCACTCGTCCTCCGTTATCGAGTGACGCTTACCACGCCATCTATACCGCGTCTCACGTACCAATCTTCTGCGTATTGGCCCAAGGCTCGATCGATAACGGCGACTTCGATCAAACACCCTTCGTGAAGGACCCCAAAGCATGGCCAAATGGAAACTATAGCGTCAAAATAGTAGAGGGTGGCCACGATGTGCATATAAGTCATCCCGAGCGCATGGCCAGTGACATTAGTCAGTTTTTATTGAAGGATATTAAAGCTAATTTGTAAGGGAGTACTGTTCCGCTCTTGCAGTTTTCTTTCAAGAAAACTGCAAGAAATCACAACAAAATATTTATTAGCACATACAATGCACGATCACTAAACAAAGAGGAACAATTAACAGAGTTAGAATTAGCTACACAAAAAATAAAATGGGACATAATAGGGCTTACCGAAACAAGAAGGAAAGGCTACAAAATAGAACAAAGGAAAGACTACACTCTATATACATATGGAGAGAAGAAAGGATTCAGAGGAGTGGGATTTATGGTTAAACCCCACATGAATAAATTTGTAGAGGACTTCAAAAAGTACTCTGAAAGAGTCTGCTCACTAGATTTAAACATTGAAGATCAAAACTTCAAATTCACTATTATTCAGGCATATGCACCTATAGAAAAAAGTCCTGATGCAGAAATTGAGGAATTCTATGTGAAAATTGTGGATGCTCTAGAAAAGAGTTACAAAAATGTGTTAATCCTGGGAGACTTCAACGCACAGGTGGGACAACCAAACACGGAAGAGAGAATATCCCTGGGGCCATTTGGATACGGAAAGAGAAGCCCTAGAGGCGAAAAACTTATCAACTTTGCTCTTGAGAACAAACTAGCAATTCTCAATACAATGTTCAGAAAAAAGGCAAACAGAAGATGGACATGGGCATCACCAGGAGAAAGAGTTAAAAACGAAATTGACTATGCTCTAACAAATTTCAAAACTCTGTTTACTAATTGTGAAGTTATAAACAATCTGCAGCATAACAGCGACCACCGCATGATTAGAACCACCCTAGTAATAAAAAACAAACCAAAATCGAGAAGACATATAACTAAAAAACTAATTACAACCTTACAAGACACCACACATGAAACAATTGTAACTCTAAATAACCAACTGAAGAATATAATATCAGACGAAGGAAAATACAGTGTACAAGAAATGTACAATAAATTAGAACAAACCCTTTTTTTCACGCTGATTGAAAAAGAAAAGAAGCTACAAAGTAGAGACCACAGGATATCGGAAGAAACCGAGCTACTTCTAAAAGAAAGACAGACCCTTAGAAATCTCAGTAGAAAAACAATAATACAGAAAAAAGAACTTGCAATATTATGTAGGAAAATAAAATTTAAGATAAAACGAGATATGAAGAACTACAAGCTGAATATTATTATCGATAACCTAGAAAAGCATGGAGCTGTAAAAAAAACTCAAAAAATACTAAATAAGGAAAAAAGCATTATGACTCATCTGAATAACAAAGCACGAGAAGAGAAAACCAACCGAAAAGAAATTATAAATATTGCAACAGAATTCTACAGAGAACTATACAACCTACAACATTTAGAACAGATAGAGGGAATAAAAGATAAAACAAATACACAGGAAAAGATAACGCTATTTGAACCACAAGAAATAGAGCAGGCAATAAAAAACCTGAAAAAAGACAAAAGTCCAGGACCAGATAAAATAAAAAACGAAACTATTATAACATTCATGAAGGAGCTAGTAATACCACTAACTATCATATTCAACAAAATTTTAGATACTAAAACCATACCTTATCAATGGAACGAAGCGCACATCTCACTAATATATAAGAAAGGAAACCCTGGAGATATTTCTAACTATAGACCCATCAGCATAATGTCCAACATCTACAAAATATTCTCCACAGCCCTACTAAACCGCATAACACCACAAATAGATAAAAACCAACCACCAGAACAAGCAGGATTCATGTCGAAGTTCTCAACAATCGATCATATACACACAGTGAGTCAAATAATAGAAAAATACAACGAGTTCCAAATACCTTTATACATCTGCTTTGTTGACTATAAAAAAGCTTTTGATTGCATATCACATAATTCTATATGGAATTCGCTTACCGAACATAATTTAAATCAAGAATATATAGACATAATAAAAGAGATATACAAACATGGCACAGCAAGAGTCAAGACTGATAAACTGGGAGAAAAATTTAGCATAAAGCGTGGAGTCAGACAAGGAGACCCCATGTCACCAAAGCTGTTTCTCTCAACGCTAAAATCTATTTTTAGGAAACTCAATTGGATAGAAAGAAGAAAAGGTGTCTGTATACGAAATAAATACCTCTCTAACTTGAGATTTGCTGATGACCTGGTAATCTTTGCGTCAAGTGCGAAAGAACTATCTCTCCTCCTACAAGAGTTAGACCAAGAAAGTAGAAAAATTGGCCTGGAAATGAGTGACACTAAAACGAAAATAATGACAAATTACTCCAAAATACCCGTCAATATAGAAAACACTACACTTGAATATGTCACAGAATACATATATTTGGGGAAATTAATCTCCTTCAATGAGTGCACCCAAAAAGAAATAGACCGGAGAATCGCCTTGACATGGAGTAAATACTGGGCAATGAAAAACATCTTCAAGGCCAAGATTCCATTAAGGCTAAAGAAAAAAGCGTTCGACAGCTGCATACTACCATGCCTCACCTACGGCTGCCAGAGCTGGAGTCTCACTAAAGACTTGGTACATAAAATTATGGTGTGCCAAAGGTCCATTGAAAGAAGCATGCTAGGCATAAAAATAAGAGATAAGAGTCAAAGCAACTGAAATAAGAAGAAAAACCAAAGTAATAGATGCAGCTGAACACACATTCAAGTTAAAGCTTCAATGGGCAGGACATGTCGCCAGGATGAGCGGAAAAAGATGGGCCAACCTAGTAACAACGTGGAAACCACTCATGGGAAAAAGAAAAGTTGGAAAACCAAGAATGAGATGGGAACAAGACATAACAAATATAATTGGGAAAGACTGGATTGATCGTGCTAAAGATAGGAAAAAATTCAATAAAGATATAAATAAATATTTGAAAAGTAAAAAGCCAGAAGAGGCCTAGAGCTCTAAAGCTCCCCAAGGAATTGGAAAATAGGCTTATATATATATATATACTGTTCCGCTCGGAAACTAAACACTGAGACTCCCTTTAAGACTGCGTTGAGCGTACGCCGGATGTACAGTGGCGCCCTCGTTACTTTTATTGTTTTCTAATAAACTAAAGTATTTTCTTGAAATTGGACGAAATGTTTTTGTACTACAAATGAAAACACAACTTATAGGGTATATCATATAGTTTAATAACAATTCACCTTCGAGTTATTAACTTGACGGAAAAATGAGGCCACCTTTTCCCGTTAAGCTGACTATTCAAAGGGTAATTGTTATTAAAGTTTGTTACGTATCCCATAAATTGTGTTTTTACTTGCACAACAAAAACATTTCGTCTGATTCCAAGGAAATTCTTTAGTTAATTAGAAAACATAATAATAGCAATGAGGGCGCCAATGGACGCTCGGCATTTGCTTGGCGCAGTCTTAATGGGGAGCCACACTATTTGTATATGTAGATTTGCGACATTGGGTCATTTGGGCTCGAGTTGGTCTTATAGAACATCCAAAGGAACTCCCGCAAGTAATCCATCAAGACCAAACTAACCAGAACAAACTGAGTCTCTGTTGCTCCCTTCCAACTCTATCATCAAATAGCTTGAAAAACTGAAATGGTTTCCTATTTTCAGTACTATGTATAGCAATTTGTTATAATTTAAGCAAAATAAAGTGTTAAATCAAATTAAATAATTATAATTAATATAAAGAAGTCTTTTATTAGTTTCATTACATTAAGAATTGTTGGTTAAAAAAAAACAAATTACATTTGCGTCCTATACAGAATATCACTGTAATGCTTTAGCACTATTGAAAAGGACTATAATTCATAATGTACCTGTAGCATAATTTGACATATAATGCCATTTACCCGCACTTATTATTATTATTAAACTTACTTAACAAAATTGTTATGAAATTGTACAAAAAATACATTTTACCAAGGTTCACAAAGTTCATATTTCTCAATACATTCAATAAGCCAGCCAATCGGAAGTGCTTTCAAATGCTGCATGTTGTACAACGGTTCATACATCTCTCGGTAAACAATGTAGTGTGAGCAGCTAACCAACTTCCCTCCCCTTTTAGCGTGGTACGGCACAACCTTTTCAAAATCGGGTATAGCTTCTGGATTAGGCACTCTCCGGAGAATGATTCCACCTGCATCTGTAATCAACTTACTCATAACTGCTTTTGTAACTTCCATTTTATCAGAAATTTTGTGTTTTGCATTGAAATTGTGTAGGTAAAAATGACAGCCGTTAAAGATGCCAGGCAGCAGCTTGTACTTGTTATATCGGGCTCGCTTAGGACCCTTGTAGGTTGTGGTGCCCACGCCGCAGACTTCATGGTCTTTGAAAGGTTCTAAATTGTCATCTGTTGATGCTGTAGCCCAAGTTGATGCCAAAACCCAAAGATTGTTCACAACGGCTTGTAGAACCTCTAAACTAGACGTGCACACACCATCTTCAGCATCAACAATGACATGTGTCACTTTATTACTAAATTTCAACTCAATATGGAGATTATTGTGATGTTTGCTCAAAGTTTTGAGTTTATTGTGGACAGTCCGGTACTGTGATGCACAATATACCTTTATATCTTCACTATCAAGCTCCATCTGTCTCTCAATATGTGCCAAGTCAATACTTTCCTCAGTAATAATCCTTTTATCAACTAGATTATTCAACATATCCTTCATTTCAACATTCGCAAGTTCTAGAGGAGTCTCTCCTTTACAATTTCTAGCATTAACATCTGCACCAAAATTTACAAGCTCCTTTGCTATATCTACTAAGTTATATCTCACAGCCTCATGCAACGGAGTCTCATTACTCTGACCAGGAACATTTACCAAGGCATTATGACGTAGTAAAAGCTTTACTAGTTCAAGTTCCCCATTTTGAACGACTTCATGAAGCGGTGTCCACCCAGCATTATCTTTTGTATTAACATTGGCTCCTTCATTTAACATCTTCATCACATTCTCCAACTTACCTAACCGACACGCTATGTGCAACATTGTTTCACCCTTCTTATTCCTTTTTTCGAACGTTTTACTGGCCTTGGATGTGTTAGAAGCCAGTGATAGCATGGACGCGTTTAAGCTTTTAGATGTTGGAACTTGCTTTGGAGGTTTGCAGCTGCCGTCGGTGCTTGGTAAGACTCCGACGGGGTGAGACGCAGCATTGCTACTCGGCTTCGTAGCTATAACGCCCGCCATCATCGTCTCAATCGAACTTGCCGAATTCCGTATATTGTTTTCTTGTAAAGGCTCGAACATTTTACACAATTTCTTGGTGGCATCAACGGCATCGTTCAATTTGTCATCGGACCAAGTCGTGCAATTCTCCAAAGATATCTCACATTTAGGACATTGAGTTAAACCGTTGTTGAAATGATCTGAGCAAATAATGTGAAAGCATTTGCTAAGAGTTACCGGATTCTTGCAAAGTTCGGCGCATTCAACGCAAGACAAGCTCTCACTCATAGCATCCAGAGCTTTGAGAAAGTTGTTCAAGTCTTTTTTGGACATTTCTAATACAAAAAGATAATATTGAGGCACTATTACTCGAGTTTTTCAGCATAGGCGGGAAAACATAAATGAATGAAGTGACAATTAAATAAAAACAATTGACGACAGATACAGATACAAACATACTTGAACTGTTTTAGTCACTGATATAGACGCTATTTCAACTGTTTACCTCGCGATATATATTTTTTATGTATTTAATTAGTTTCAATGCTAACCGATTTCTGAAACCCATGAATACTAATAACTTTTGGGAATTCATTACTTCAGAGTAGATTAAACAGAAAAAAATTAGATTTAAAACTTTAGTGCTCTCTAGCGGTGAGTAGAGTAACTTTTGTAAAATATGTATGACATTTCCAACAGTTTAAAGAAACTCTTTTTAAAACTAGATGGCGTTTATTAATATCTTTGATGCCCTTTAACTATGAGTAGAGTAACTGCCTATAAAACTATGTTTTAGTACTTTACTACTTACGACATCTAATTTTAAGTGAAGTAACTAACTAAACTTTGTTATACATATAAATCAAAAAAATCATCAAAGCAGCAAGGAATTAAAAGTAGGTAATAAATATTAAAAACCCTATGGTTAAACCAGCAATATATTATAGGGAAAAGTGGTAAAGGTCAGTAGATCAAGTAAATCTATTTGATTTGATTTGATTTGATACAAAGTACAAAGTTAAAGTAAACACATGTTTGGACCAATAGTACAAGTAAGTAAATTTTTCACATAGTCACACAATCAAATCTTATCATTGTCTGTCTTGAGTGAAACTGATAATGAAATGATATACTTAAAAAGATAAAATATGTACTTTTATGCATAGTCATCTTATTATAATTTTACAAACCGTAATCTTGAACTTTGTACCTACAACTTCGAAAACCTCTGTGACGGTAGACAAAGTAATACCTACTCTGTCTACGTCTGTTTACATTACATTTCTTAGTACCTACATGCTTTATACAAGCTCTATATGAGTAATCGTTATGTTCTTTAGTACATTGCCTTCGTCCTAATTAGCATTGATTTCATTTAATATAATTTTTAAGTATAGCGCATATTACACACACGGTTACTTCGAGAGATTCTACTTACCTATCCGTAGAGTTCTTCGTATGTATCCCAAGGTGTTACCAGAAATTACTTGTCACAGCCTGTACCTACCCTTACCTTATCACTATCACTACATAGTATAAAACAAAGTCGCTTCCCGCTGTCTGTCCCTATGTATGCTTAGATCTTTAAAAGTTCGCAACGGATTTTGATGCGGTTTTTTTTAATAGATAAAGTGATTCAAGAGGAAGGTTTTTATGTATTATAGATCATCGAAATATAATAAGTATGGAAGAGTAATCGACCCTCAAAATCTGCCCCACTGACTTAGTGCCGGCGGGGGTGGAGCTAAGAATGAGTGCCGAACTGTCTATCAGTCGACTTTCTGACGTAGTGTCAAACAGTTGTTTACAATCACAAAAGAAAAAAATCGATATTAATGATTACCGGATTTAAATGACGCTGCAACCATGCCAAGTTGCATTGTAAATTGGTGCAGGACCTACGCAGATTCAAAACAAAGCGATATTTATTTTCATTAGTGAGATATTGAATTTTTAATATTCCCATACCAAAATGTCATGGCCGATGTTATGCAATATATCTTTGAAAAATGTGAATTACAAGCAACTACTTCGAATGAATAGGAAATTGAATTTTATGTCATCATTACTATCGTTAGTTTATGTACATAATAAAAAAAACGAAATATGACCTTTTTAAGTTTTCCAAAAAATTAAGAACGCCGTCTGGCTTGGGTGGATGCAGTTCGTCGCGAATTGCGAAACGAGAATTGGATGCCTCGCAAACATTGCAGGATTTGCAAATATAAATAATAATAATAATAATCTGTCTAATACGCTTTACTTGTCGATTGTGAAACAGGCGGTTAATATAAATTATACTGTCACGTATCTTTATGCCTATAAGAATGAAAAAGGGGTTGCAATATATTTGGCACTTAAGATGCTAAAGACTATTTGACGCTGACTACTCTTACAACATAATATCTTCTGATATACTATTTTACAACTTTATAATAGTGTAACATAAGTATTTTAAATGATTCAAGGGGACAATCATTCAATCATATAAAAAAATATTAATACATACATACACATACATAAACTCACGCCTTTATTCCCAGAGTGGGGTAGGCAGAGCTACAGAATTACCAACAACTCTAAAAACTTGTTAACAATTATGTAACCACATTTTGCACTTTTGCAGTGTATTAGTGACAGGTTGCAAGCCCATCGCCTAACAGTACTACACGCCTTTATTCCCTTAGCCGTCTCTTACGACATCCACGGGAAGATATGAAGTGGCACTATTCTAACCCGGCAACCACACTATTCAAAAAAATAATAAAAATAAAAATAAAATTCATTATTCAATTTTTTTTTTTTTTTCCTTGTTGAATGGCTTATTGCTACGAGGCACTTTGCCAATGTCAAGTGGTTCGAGTTATTTGACGTAGGAAACTGTAGAGCGCTATGTTTTCCCCCCAAAGGAAAAGGAAGGGATAATCTGAGGGAGTTAGTTTTGTTAAAGTACATATATATATGAACATACCATATTATATACCATAAACTGTCAAGTAAAATGCTAAATATTATGGTAGAAAAAAATTACAATTTAATATTATTTTTATCTAGAAACTCTGCCAAAGCTTTCGTAGCATTAGGGTCAGAATTAACTAAAAGTGTTTTGGCATTGGTTGGAAGGAGAACTTTTAGTTTAATCAGATGATCATAGAGACAAAATCTGTTTAACGGGCAATCAAAAAATATATGATCAATTGAACCAATCTCATAACCGCATTGGCATTCTGCACTATCTTTAACCTTTATTTTGAATAGAAATTCTGGAGAACACACGTGACCAAGTCTAAGACGAATAAGAGAACTGGTTACCTTTTTTTTAAATTTAAATTTGTAAAACCAAGGTCTGGGTAATATATTTCTTTGGATTTGATAATAATGTAGATTATTATCAGCTACCCATAAGCTCGACCATGTTTCAAATAACTTAAACGAGGAGATTGCATCCAGATCCTTACTAAAACATTGATATATGGAGCGATTACCATTTATACATGCATCTCTAGCAGCTTTGTCAGCAGCTTCATTTCCATGTATACCTTTATGACTTGGGATCCAAGACAACACAACTTCGAATTGTAATAAGTGGCAAGAAAACAAAGCCTCTTTAATGAGACATATTAAAGGTGATTTAGCGCAGTTTTTAAACGAATTATATGTAATAGCCTGAATAGAGCTAAGACTATCCGAAAAGATAACTGTTTTAGACAACTTGTGATCAATCACAAACCTAACCGCCTTCAAAATGGCATAACATTCTCCAGTGAATATAGAGCATACCGTAGGCAACTTAAATTTGTGGGTTTCACCAGAATTATCATGAATGAAAGCACAGCCAGCCTGTCCATTATTGTCAAGCTTTGAGGCATCTGTATAAATTAAATCCCATTCCTGCCACTTCGCTCTTACTGCAGCCAAGAACCTATCATTAACAGAGGTCGAGTTTCTCTGGATGTCAATATCTACTGATTTTGACTGAAAAGTAAGTGCCGGAAATGGAACTACATAAATAGGGATTTTAGAAAATTTAGCTAAAGGAGCATCAATATCACTTAGTCTACTCAAGCTAGTTAAAAGATTCGGTTTTGATTTCCTAAGCCAGTATGGATCGACATCTACATGATCCTTTAATATATTCAGTTTAGTAAATAAGGGGTGGTGTTCCAACTGTGCAATACGAAACAAATATCTGTCAGCTAAATATTGACGGCGAACTTTTAGAGGAGGGTCAGCGCATTCAACTTGAAGTGCCCTGATGGGCGACGACTTCATAGCACCAGTTACGATCCTTAGAGCCTTGGATTGGACCATATCTAGTTTTTTAAGTTCAGCTTTGTTACACGTTTCAACAATAATGGAGCCGAAATCCAGGTGGGATCTTATTAAAGAATTATACAACAACTTTTGAGAGTACGGATGGGCACCCCACCATGAACCAGACAGAGCACGAATGATATTCAAATTTTTTTCACATTTGCCTACGACATTATTTATATGTTCAGCCCCTGATAATTTAGAGTCAAAGATTACTCCTAAAAATTTAGCTGTATCTTGAACCGGTATGGACTGAGAACGAAATGAGATATTGACAGCGGGGGACATTCGGTTTCTGGAAAAAACTAAAACTGCGCTTTTGGAAGGGGATAAATCTAAACCATGGGCATCTAGCCAAAGTCCTAAAGAGTTAAGTGCATTGTTAATGAAATTAGCAGCCTCGTTAACATTTTTATGTTGAGAGTATATTGCTATGTCATCTGCATACTGAAGAACATTGCAATGTTGGTTGATAGACTGTTCTAAATCAGCTGTATAGATACTGTATAATAAGGGACTCAGAACCGAGCCTTGCGGTAGACCTCTCCAAATAAATTTAACATTATTTTGTAAGTTATGTAGTCTTAATGAGATCTTTCTACCAGACAAAAGATTGTTTATGAAACGAACTACTTTCTCTGGGATACTCATATGACGCAACTTGCTACTGAGCACCGAGAGCAGCACGTTGTCATAAGCAGCCGATATGTCCAAAAAAACAGCAACTACTACCTGTTTCTGAGAAAAAGCCAATCTGATATCAGTCGATAGCAGAGCATGACTGTCTGTTATACTCCTTCCCTTTCTGAAACCGAATTGAGTAACCGCGAGAGCATTTGAATTCTCTACAAACCATTCTAGTCTATTTTTAATCATATGTTCAACTATCTTACATAATACTGATGAAAGAGCAATAGGGCGGTAAGAGTTGTGATGTTCAGGATCCTTTCCAGGCTTTAAAATGGGCAAAATTATCTGATACTTCCATGACTCAGGAATATCACCCGTTTCAAATATTTTGTTAATTAGGTTTAAAAAGAAAGCATGAGTCACCGGACCAGCCTTTTTCAAAAAAGAATATACAATTCCATCAAAGCCTGGAGAAGAGTCCCTGACTGCATCCAAAACTGTCTTAAGTTCAGCCAAATCAAAGTCCTTTTCTAAAAAGTGTTCCGGTTCCGATTTATCAAAAGAATATACAGCCGGGATATCATAAAAGTTAGGCGCTGTTGGAGGGGCTAATTTGTTTAAAAAATCATTGGTCCAATCCAAAGACGAGCCCAAAGATGAGGACGGCGATATCCCTCTACGAAATCTACGAATATTCTTCCACACCAACGAGGGAGGAGTGGAAGGAGAAATAGATTCACAAAAAGAATTCCATCCTTCGGATTTTTTTGCTGCAAGAACTCTACGACATTTTGCTCTCACCTTCTTGAAAATGATGTAGTTTTCAATATTAATATTATTAGCATATTCAAATTCAGCCTGATTTCGTTCTTTTACCGCAGCAGTACACTCAGAATCCCACCACGGTTGCGAGGGCCTATGACGTAAGTTAGACTTTTTAAGAGGGATAGCTGCCTCAGCAGATTCGTGGATTATGTCCACAAATGATTCATGATTAGCATTTAGGCTTATATACAAATTTGAGGAGATTGTTTGAATTTTATTATCCAATAATAAAGAATAATTATCCCAATCAGCTTTGTCTAATTTATATTTTTGTAACGGGGGGAGAGAGTTATCGAGGCTTGATTTACTAGGCAAAGTTATAAAAATAGGGAAATGATCACTATTATGAGACAGAGTCGAAATACTCCATGAAAGGTCCGTAGCAAGATCAATGGAGCACAGCGTTAAATCAACTGCAGAAGAATTTTGATTTGGAGCCGTCCGTCTGGTCGGTTTTCCATTATTTAAACAGCAGAGGTTCAATCTATCTGATAAATCTAATAAAAGTCTGCCATTGCTATCTGTTGCACCTGAGCCCCAACACACGTGATGACAATTCAGGTCTCCCATAATCACAACCGGTTTAGGAATATCACAGAGAATAGAGTAAAATTCAGACAACACAGTAGAGGAGGGATGAGGGATATACACTGAAACATAGGAAACATTATATATATGGGCAGCAACGATATAAATATTATTAGAGTGAGCTGGCAACTGAATTTGTGAAAATGGAATATTATTTTTGATAAACAGAGCTGAACCATCCCAACCATCCGCCCTGTCATCTCTTAACGAAGAATAACCTGGCAATTTAAAGAAATGTTGAGGCTTAAGCCACGTTTCAGCTATTGCAAACATAATAGGATTATATTTTTTAGAGAAATAAGTTAGTTCCGGTTTTTTATTTATTATACTACGCGCATTCCATTGTACGGCCGTATACATTATGAAGTCTTTTATTTAAAATAACACACAGAGTTTCAATTTTAGATGCAACGTTGGACGGTATATTATCTAGACTTAGAAGCATTATGACAGTTGACAAGAGAGAATCTAGCACCCTATCATTTATGTGACCCTCCTCAAAGGGAATGTCATTAGATTGTGATTCACGGACATCTTGGGACGCATATAAAGTATCACCACTCAACATATTACCCTCATCTATACTGGGCCTCTCCCGAATGGCGCATCCATTCTGGGGAGTGGGGATGCGATAGTTATTGAGAATTGCTTGATGTGCTTTTTTGTCATAACCTTCCTGCATGGGGGAGCGAGGTTTACGAGGAAGATACACGGTTTTTCTGTACGAGACAGTGGTAGGAGAGTCAGTAGCAGCGACTTCTGCAAACGACCGTCTAGATGGTGGGAAACGTTGAGAAGCTTCCATGAATGAAATGGCATCCTCAGTCATAGCCGACTTTATTTTATGTTGACGGTCAAACTCTGGGCAAGATTTGTCAGTGGCAGGGTGGCAGCCAGAGCAGAACATGCATACTACATTATTGGAGGATGTGCAGTCACTCGTCAAGTGGGCCTGGCTACACTTTGAGCACCGGGGCTCTGATCTACAGTTAGATTTGACGTGACCATACCTACAGCATTGGTAACACTGTATTACCGGGAAGTTGTATTTTTCCGTTACAAACGAATTGTGGAAAAGAAAAACACGCTGAGGTAACTTTTGGCCATCAATTGTGAGAGCCACAGTCTCAGTTGGGATCCATTCGTGCGTTTCACCTACTTTTCTTTTAGTATTAAGTCGTCTGGCCTTTAATATTTTACCAAAACCTTCCGGCGTAATTACACCAGATACAATCTCCTCGTTTGTCAAGTCTTTTGGAACCCTGCGTATAATAAACATTTTACAAACACTGAAGGATGGGATAAATGCTAGGTATCGAGAACTTTCAAGCTGATTACTTTCTAGAAATTTGTTAGCAGCGACCGCACACGTAAACTCTAAGCTTATTCTGTTTCGTCCTATTTTATTTATTCCTCCCTGCTTCAATCTGTCTATGCCTTTACCACATAATAACTGACCAAATTTGACAGGATTCAGATTGGTGCCATCACCGGGAGACACGTTTTTCAATTGGACATGAACTATAAACGGGCCCATATCTATGTGCGTGTAACATTGCCTACTTATTGGAAGCGGTGCCGACGGATGAGTGTGGTTCATTTTGGTTACTTTATTTTTATTCGCTTCGATATGAGATGAATCTGATTCAACTAAACTTGACGCTGTTCTTTTTTGAGCCTGTACATGACCCTTTGTTTGCGCCAAAGTGAAACCATCATTGTCTAAATCTGGGGAAACTGAGGCTACTTGGTCCATCATTGGAGGGCTATTGGGAGAATTAAACGGGTCAGTATCCATTTCCTGACCAACGGGGGCCGGCAATGATGAGTTGAAACTACCCACCATTATGCCGGCCTAAAACCCATTGCTTTGATCGACTCGAATAGTAAAGATTAATCACAAAAACCACAAATAATTACAATAATCAATAGAAAATAACGTACTTTAAACTATCCACCACCAAAAATATTAGTTAGTTAATTCCTACCAGGAGAGAGGACAGAAGACGTGTTACCCTTCCCGCGCTCCACCATCGAAAAACCATTATTCAATTACTGTGTTGTTTTTGTATTAAACCATCCACGTCAAATGTTGAAAGGCATGGCCGCGTTCAAATAACCCTTATGAAATAAAATATTGACCAATGGAAATCTTGTGTCAGAGAGCTTATAACCAATTGCAGATTTTTGTCTTTCAAACGGTATAAAACCTTACTGAAATTACTGTCTACTCAAACGTTATACCAGCATCTGACATAAATGACTTCATACCTTAACTCAATTAATATTTAGTTGATTATTGAAACCACTCGATACATAAGATCTTTTCATTTCAAAAAGTGGGCGTTTTGGAGCGGATTTGTCAGTCGTTTTTGTTAGACGTTACTCTTCCATACTTATTATATTTCGATGTTATAGATACTGTTTTATGTACGGGTTTTACAGAAACCAAAGCGAAGCGAGGGCGGGTCGCTAGTAATTTATAATATAATACATACTTTGCGGACAGTCATACTTAGTAGTTATTCGACCTACATACATACATAAACTCACGCCTTTATTCCCAGAGTGGGGCAGGCAGAGCTACAGAATTTCCAACAACTATACAAGCTTTTTGATAATTCTGTAACCACATTTTGCACACTTAGGCGAAGATGTTTACCAGTGTATTAGTGACAGGTTGCAAGCCCATCGTCTAACAGTACTACAGGCCTTTATTACCTTAGTCGGTTTTTACGACGGGAAGACTTGGAGTGGCACTATTCTAATCCGGCAACCACACGGGGATTTACTATTAACTAGCAATAACTCATCGTATTCTATGTATGTTGCAACTTACGTTTCTGGGGAGTTCTGCCTCACTCCGCCGCTCCATTCAAGCTATCGCATCACATTTCGCTAGTGGGATAGAAACCTCTCAACATATATCAATAACTCATCTATACTTGATTTTATAAAGCTGAAGAGTTTGTTGAACTAATGGTTCGATTTAAAAAAATCTTGCAGTGTTAGGTAGCCCATTTATCGAGGAAGGCTATAGATGGGCTATAGGGTATATATCATACCTACTCACATAAACCAAAGCAAAGCGAGGGCGGGTCGCTAATCGTATTATATGTTCCATCTTACGTTTCTGTGGGCCTAGTATCGCTGCGTCTAAATCACGTGTCTAATTTGGATGAACCATCCGTCACTTTCGTTCTTATTTACGTGTCAGAAGGTGACGGATGCCTTATCAAAATTTTGCCACGCGGTAAACGCAGCCATACAAATACGCCCCTGGACACAATCAATAATCTTAATTTCTCAAGCAACTCATGTTTTATATTTTCATTCATACCGACCAACCCTCTACAAAATAAGATTGATGTTTCCAACAGGTAATAGTACCTATTATGGTATATACTACATACATACATTAAATCACGCCTGTTTCCCACAGGGGTAGGCAGAGACCACTTCTTTCCACTTGCTACGATCTTGACAAATTTCTTTCGCTTCTTCCACATTCATACATCGAGTCATACACGCACGTCGGTTTCGGGTACTTAAGATTGGGCCCTTTTCCAGTATGTCTCCGATTTGACTCGAAAAAGTACACCTAGGGCGGCCCCTTCCGACCCGTCCACTCACTTACGATCTGTATACCTCTTTCGTCAATCTTCTTTCATCCATCCTTTCCAAATGACCGAACCAACGAAGCATGCCTTTTTCAATCTTAGTCACTACATCTTCTTTTATTCCACAATACTCTCTGACTTTTTCATTCCTTACTCTATCAATCAGTTTCACACCACACATACTACGCAAAGAGCGCATTTGGTATATAGGTACTGTTGGTAGTTAGTCGATTTTATAATTATAATTATAATAAATTATTCACTACAAACGGTTACAGATTGTAAAAAGGAAAAAATACGTAATTTATCTTTGGGATTGATATGAAAGGGTAGAAAAAAAAATTCGTGACATGCATAACAAAGAACAGATTAACAAATTATACAAGAAGAAAGTAGCCACGAAATTGTCCCAACTCAGCGTAATGCTGGCATTAAAGTCAGCGCTGGTCTTCCGTTGGAACCATCGGGTGAAACCACGGTAGGTTACACACACATAATTAAATTAACACAAAACAAGAAGAAAAATCACTACATAGTATAAAACAAAGTCGCTTCCCGCTGTCTGTCCCTATGTATGCTTAGATCTTTAAAACTACGCAACGGATTTTGATGCGATTTTTTTTAATAGATAGAGTGATTCAAGAGGAAGGTTTTTATGTATAATAAATTTTGTTTTATGTACGTGTGTTATAGAAAACTCAAATAAACCAAAGCGAAGCGAGGGCGGGTCGCTAGTAAAAAATAAAAACAAAGCTCTGAGTTTCGCAAAAACATGCCCGTCCTTAGATGGCTGAAAGAGCAACAGTCCCAGTCAGTAGAGGGTGGTTGTTAGTTTTATTGAGTGATTATTCCGCGTTTTAACCGTCGTCATTATTGACTTTGCATATTATTCTAGACAAAATTAATAATATTCTGTTTTTTTTAATTGGAATGGTTACTACCACCAGAGGGGCAATCGCAGTCGGCTTCAAAGTGGAGCAATTGTTTTAATTATGCAGACAAGCCTTCGATTTTCAAAATCAAAACGATTGTGCGTTGTGTGTTGCGTGTGCGTTAGGCGATAGCCCCAGAGGGCCCAGACAAGATACATTACGTTAACTATCGTTTCTATTCGTTTAGTTTTTAAACCAATCACGTCACTGGCACATAGTGACGCGATTGGTTTAAAAACTAAACGAATAGGTACGCTACAAGTGACGCGAAGGTACGAAGGTAGACTCCTTAAGAGATGCTTGTTATCAACACGACTTACTAGTATTGGAATAAGGCAATAGATATGTTTTTAAATCTTTGTAATAGTCATTCTGTATATGATAAAATTGATAAATAAAACTATCTGTATCCGTATAGCACATCTAATGAAAATCATGCAATAACTAGATAACTCTAGTACCATGAAACCGATAAAAAACCGGTTTATCCAGATGCGATCTGGTTTCGTACGCAACTAAATTTTCAGTAAACGCAGACACACTGTGAAAGTTTGGTCTGGCAATCAGTTAATCAGCTGTGATTTTCCGTTTAGTTTTATATGTTTATCACTCCTCTGATTAAGACTGCGCCGAGCAAACGCCGCCATTATTGTGTTTTGTAATTAACTAATGAATTTCCATGAAATCAGACGATGCGTTTTTGTAGCGCAAGTAAAAACACACCTTTGAGTAGTCAGCTTAACGGGAAAAGGTGGCCACTTTTCCGTTAAGTTGATAACTCGAAGGTGAATTGTTATTAAACTATGTGATATATAATAATTTAATTTTTTTAATTTGACTTTAATTAATTAATTTGACTTATAATTTAGGTACTTTAGTTTATTAGATAACACAATAAAATGAGGGCGCCATTGTACATCCGGCGTACAGGTCGATTCACAAAAGCTGGCACAAATGCTTTGAATGAGTGAATGAAAGTATATAATGTATACATGTGTGTAAAATAATAACATGTTTTCGGTTTGAAATTCGAACATCGGCTCTAAGGACGGCACTCACACAGTGATAGGTGACATTACTTTCGTTCAATCCATTCGTGCCAACTTTTGTGAATCGATCTGTACGCTCGGCGCAGTCTTACGTAATCGCACGTTAACTCTTATTTCGTTGTTCTCTAAAGTTTTGCCAAACATACTATTATTTCCCTATTTACAGTCAATCTTGTTCAACGACAGACTTAAGCTCTGGTTTCCTAGGATAGCGGTGCCGTCTACTTAGTCGTGATAGTTTTCCTTTTAAATTCATTATATGCGCTTTCATTAAATATATTTTTCAGGTTTTTAGTACTGATTGTATAAACGCGCAATATTTTTAAAGTCCTATCCAATGACACCCCACACTATGGGGTAGACGAGAAAAAAAAATACATCCCTACGTTACATATAGGGGAGGTACACTAAAAAAACAGATTTTCCATTTTTTTTATTTTACCATGTTGTTGGCGTGATTAATATGTATATTCATGGCAAATTACAGCTTTCTAGTACTAAGCGTCTTTGAGTTAGGCCGACGGACGGACGGATGGACATGGCGAAACTGTTTGGCTACGAAACGAAACCCTATAAAAGCTGGATCCTATAATGTTGTTTGCAAGTACCTAACTCAAAAATTTTCGAAAATATCTGCTTATTTTTTTTTTTTTTTTTTATGGCATGGCATAGAGAAGACAAACGGGCACACAGGCCACCTGATGGTAAGTGGAAACTGTGACCCATAGACATTCGCATTCACAAGACTGCAATGCAATCCTAAGACTGCAAAATGCGTTGCCAACCCTGAGGACTAAGATGGAATGCCTCTATGCTAGTCATTTCACCGGCTGTCTTATCCCCAAACCGGAACACAGCAATGCGAACACTGCTGTTTGGCGGTAGGTTAATGGATAAGATGGTGGTAGCGATCCGGACGGACCCTGCACAAGGTCCTACCACCCGCAAAAAAAAAATACATCGGTCTGAGGATACAGGTCAGTATACTGTCCCAAATCAGTCATTTCAAACTGATCCCTCACTCGTTGTGCGTGGTAAGAGGATTGTAAACAAAAACAACAGGTGGAAGAGACTTTTCTCGGTAAGGTTTTTTATCCCTATATTCATAAGGATAGACACCCTTTCGCGAAAGTAACTGAACCTCGTTATCTTTAGGAAAATACTTATCCAAAATGGTAAAAGTCACGTTTTTGCATAGTTTTAGCTAGTTTGTTTGACCCGTGTGGTTGCCGGGTTAGAATAGTGCCACTCCATGTCTTCCCGTGGATGTCGTAAGAGTACAGTTAGGCGATGGGCTTGCAACCTGTCACTAATACACTGGTAAACATCTTAGCCTAAGTGTGCAAAATGTGGTTACAGAATTATCGATCATCGAAATATAATAAGTATGGAAGAGTAATCGACCCTCAAAATCTGCCCCACTGACTTAGTGCCGGCGGGGGTGGAGCTAAGAATGAGTGCCGAACTGTCTATCAGTCGACTTTCTGACGTAGTGTCAAACAGTTGTTTACAATCACAAAAGAAAAAAATCGATATTAATGATTACCGGATTTAAATGACGCTGCAACCATGCCAAGTTGCATTGTAAATTGGTGCAGGACCTACGCAGATTCAAAACAAAGCGATATTTATTTTCATTAGTGAGATATTGAATTTTTAATATTCCCATACCAAAATGTCATGGCCGATGTTATGCAATATATCTTTGAAAAATGTGAATTACAAGCAACTACTTCGAATGAATAGGAAATTGAATTTTATGTCATCATTACTATCGTTAGTTTATGTACATAATAAAAAAAACGAAATATGACCTTTTTAAGTTTTCCAAAAAATTAAGAACGCCGTCTGGCTTGGGTGGATGCAGTTCGTCGCGAATTGCGAAACGAGAATTGGATGCCTCGCAAACATTGCAGGATTTGCAAATATAAATAATAATAATAATAATCTGTCTAATACGCTTTACTTGTCGATTGTGAAACAGGCGGTTAATATAAATTATACTGTCACGTATCTTTATGCCTATAAGAATGAAAAAGGGGTTGCAATATATTTGGCACTTAAGATGCTAAAGACTATTTGACGCTGACTACTCTTACAACATAATATCTTCTGATATACTATTTTACAACTTTATAATAGTGTAACATAAGTATGTTAAATGATTCAAGGGGACAATCATTCAATCATATAAAAAAATATTAATACATACATACACATACATAAACTCACGCCTTTATTCCCAGAGTGGGGTAGGCAGAGCTACAGAATTACCAACAACTCTAAAAACTTGTTAACAATTATGTAACCACATTTTGCACTTTTGCAGTGTATTAGTGACAGGTTGCAAGCCCATCGCCTAACAGTACTACACGCCTTTATTCCCTTAGCCGTCTCTTACGACATCCACGGGAAGATATGAAGTGGCACTATTCTAACCCGGCAACCACACTATTCAAAAAAATAATAAAAATAAAAATAAAATTCATTATTCAATTACTGTGTTGTTTTTGTATTAAACCATCCACGTCAAATGTTGAAAGGCATGGCCGCGTTCAAATAACCCTTATGAAATAAAATATTGACCAATGGAAATCTTGTGTCAGAGAGCTTATAACCAATTGCAGATTTTTGTCTTTCAAACGGTATAAAACCTTACTGAAATTACTGTCTACTCAAACGTTATACCAGCATCTGACATAAATGACTTCATACCTTAACTCAATTAATATTTAGTTGATTATTGAAACCACTCGATACATAAGATCTTTTCATTTCAAAAAGTGGGCGTTTTGGAGCGGATTTGTCAGTCGTTTTTGTTAGACGTTACTCTTCCATACTTATTATATTTCGATGTTATAGATACTGTTTTATGTACGGGTTTTACAGAAACCAAAGCGAAGCGAGGGCGGGTCGCTAGTAATTTATAATATAATACATACTTTGCGGACAGTCATACTTAGTAGTTATTCGACCTACATACATACATAAACTCACGCCTTTATTCCCAGAGTGGGGCAGGCAGAGCTACAGAATTTCCAACAACTATACAAGCTTTTTGATAATTCTGTAACCACATTTTGCACACTTAGGCGAAGATGTTTACCAGTGTATTAGTGACAGGTTGCAAGCCCATCGCCTAACAGTACTACAGGCCTTTATTACCTTAGTCGGTTTTTACGACGGGAAGACTTGGAGTGGCACTATTCTAATCCGGCAACCACACGGGGATTTACTATTAACTAGCAATAACTCATCGTATTCTATGTATGTTGCAACTTACGTTTCTGGGGAGTTCTGCCTCACTCCGCCGCTCCATTCAAGCTATCGCATCACATTTCGCTAGTGGGATAGAAACCTCTCAACATATATCAATAACTCATCTATACTTGATTTTATAAAGCTGAAGAGTTTGTTGAACTAATGGTTCGATTTAAAAAAATCTTGCAGTGTTAGGTAGCCCATTTATCGAGGAAGGCTATAGATGGGCTATAGGGTATATATCATACCTACTCACATAAACCAAAGCAAAGCGAGGGCGGGTCGCTAATCGTATTATATGTTCCATCTTACGTTTCTGTGGGCCTAGTATCGCTGCGTCTAAATCACGTGTCTAATTTGGATGAACCATCCGTCACTTTCGTTCTTATTTACGTGTCAGAAGGTGACGGATGCCTTATCAAAATTTTGCCACGCGATAAACGCAGCCATACAAATACGCCCCTGGACACAATCAATAATCTTAATTTCTCAAGCAACTCATGTTTTATATTTTCATTCATACCGACCAACCCTCTACAAAATAAGATTGATGTTTCCAACAGGTAATAGTACCTATTATGGTATATACTACATACATACATTAAATCACGCCTGTTTCCCAGAGGGGTAGGCAGAGACCACTTCTTTCCACTTGCTACGATCTTGACAAATTTCTTTCGCTTCTTCCACATTCATACATCGAGTCATGCACGCACGTCGGTTTCGGGTACTTAAGATTCGGCCCTTTTCCAGTATGTCTCCGATTTGACTCGAAAAAGTACGCCTAGGGCGGCTCCTTCCGACCCGTCCACTCACTTTCGATCTGTATATCTCTTTCGTCAATCTTCTTTCATCCATCCTTTCCAAATGACCGAACCATCGAAGCATGCACTTTTCAATCTTAGTCACTAGGTACATCTTCTTGTATTCCACATTTCTCTCTGACTTTTTCATTCCTTACTCTATCAATCAGTTTCACACCACACATACTACGCAAAGATCGCATTTGGTATATACTATTGGTAGTTAGTCGGTTTTATAATTATAATTATAATAAATTATTCAATACAAACGGTTACAGATTGTAAAAAGGAAAAACTACGTAATTTATCTTTCGGACTGATATGAAAGAGTAGAAAAAAAAACGTGACATGCATAACAAAGAACAGATTCACTACATAGTATAAAACAAAGTCGCTTTCCGCTGTCTGTCCCTATGTATGCTTAGATCTTTAAAACTACGCAACGGATTTTGATGCGGTTTTTTTTAATAGATAGAAGGATTCAAAAGGAAGGTTTACATGTATAATAAATGTTTTTTTTATGAACGGGTGTTACAGAAAACTCATATAAACCGAAGCGAAGCGAGGGCGGGTCGCTAGTAACAAATAAAAGAAGAAAGTAGGTATCCACGAAATGGTCCCAACTCAGCGTACCTAATGCTGGCATTAAAGTCAGCGCTGGTCTTCCGTTGGAACCATCAGGTGAAACCACGGAAGGTTACACACACATAATTAAATTAACACAAAACAAGAAGAAAAATCACTAGGTACATAATGGGTACATAGTATAAAACAAAGTCGCTTCCCGCTGTCTGTCCCTATGTATGCTTAGATCTTTAAAACTACGCAACGGATTTTGATGCGGTTTTTTTAATAGATAGAGTGATTCAAGAGGAAGGTTTTTATGTATAATAAATTTTGTTTTATGTACGTGTGTTATAGAAAACTCAAATAAACCGAAGCGAAGCGAGGGCGGGTCGCTAGTAAAAAATAAAAACAAAGCTCTGAGTTTCGCAAAAACATGCCCGTCCTTAGATGGCTGAAAGAGCAACAGTCCCAGTCAGTACGAGTAGAGGGTGGTTGTTAGTCTTATTGAGTGATTATTCCGCGTTTTAACCGTCGTCATTATTGACTTTGCATATTATTCTAGACAAAATTAATAATTTTCTGGTTCTTTTAATTGAAATGGTTACTACCACCAGAGTGGCAATTTCTTAACGCACTCGCAATCGCGGTCGGCTTCAAAGTGGAGCAATTGTTTTAATTATGCAGACAAGCCTTCGATTTTCAAAATCAAAACTATTGTGATTACGAGTTGCGAGTGCGTTAGGCGATAGCCCCAGGGCCCAGACAAGATGCATTACGATAACTATCGTTTCTATTCGTTTAGTTTTTAAACCAATCACGTCACTGGCACATAGTGACGCGATTGGTTTAAAAACTAAACGAATAGGTACGCTACAAGTGACGCGAAGGTACGAAGGTAGACTCCTTAAGAGATGCTTGTTATCAACACGACTTACTAGTATTGGAATAAGGCAATAGATATGTTTTTAAATCTTTGTAATAGTCATTCTGTATAATGATAAAATTGATAAATAAAACTATCTGTATCCGTATAGCACATCTAATGAAAATCATGCAATAACTAGATAACTCTAGTACCATGAAACCGATAAAAAACCGGTTTATCCAGATGCGATCTGGTTTCGTACGCAACTAAATTTTCAGTAAACGCAGACACACTGTGAAAGTTTGGTCTGGCAATCAGTTAATCAGCTGTGATTTTCCTTTTAGTTTTATATGTTTATCACTCCATTGATTAAGACTGCGCCGAGCAAACGCCGCCATTACTGTGTTTTCTAATTAACTAAAGAATTACAATGATTTACGATAACTACGTAAGACTGCGCCGAGCAAACGCCGCCATTACTGTGTTTTCTAATTAACTAAAGAATTTCCTTGGAATCAGACGATGCGTTTTTGTAGCGCAAGTAAAAACACAATTTATGGCATACGTAACAAACTTTAATAACAATTACCCTTTGAGTAGTCAGCTTAACGGGAAAAGGTGGCCACTTTTCCGTTAAGTTGATAACTCGAAGGTGAATTGTTATTAAACTATGTGATATATAATAATTTAATTTTTTTAATTTGACTTTAATTAATTAATTTGACTTATAATTTAGGTACTTTAGTTTATTAGATAACACAATAAAATGAGGGCGCCATTGTACATCCGGCGTACAGGTCGATTCACAAAAGCTGGCACAAATGCTTTGAATGAGTGAATGAAAGTATATATGTATACATGTGTGTAAAATAATAACATGTTTTCGGTTTGAAATTCGAACATCGGCTCTAAGGACGGCACTCACACAGTGATAGGTGACATTACTTTCGTTCAATCCATTCGTGACAGCTTTTGTGAATCGATCTGTACGCTCGGCGCAGTCTTAAGTAATCGCACGTTAACTCTTATTTCGTTGTTCTCTAAAGTTTTGCCAAACATACTATTATTCACCAATTTACAGTCAATCTTATTCAACGACAGACTTAAGCTCTGGTTTCCTAGGATAGCGGTGCCGTCTACTTAGTCGTGATAGTTTTCCTTTTAAATTCATTATATGCGCTTTCATTAAATATATTTTTCAGGTTTTTACTTAGTACTGATTGTATTAACGCGCAATATTTTTGAAAGACCTATCCAACGACACTATGGGGTAGACGAGAAAAAAAATTTACATCCCTACGTTACATAGGTATAGGGGAGGTACACTAAAAAAACAGATTTTCCATATTTTTATTTTACAATGTTGTTGGCGTGATTAATATGTATATTCATGGCAAATTACAGCTTTCTAGTACTAAGCGTCTTTGAGTTAGGCCCACGGATGGATGGACATGGCGAAACTGTTTGGCTACGAAACCCTATAAAAGCTGGATCCTATAATGTTGTTTGCAAGTAACTCGAAAATTATCGAAAATATCTGCTTATTTTTTTTATTTTTTTTATGGCATAGAGAAGACAAACGGGCACACAGGCCACCTGATGGTAGGTGGAAACTGTGACCTATAGACATTCGCAATCACAAGACTGCAATGCAATCCTAAGACTGCAAATGCGTTGCCAACCCTGAGGCTAAGATGGAATGCCTCTATGCTAGTCATTTCACCGGCTGTCTTATCCCCAAACCGGAACACAGCAATGCGAACACTGCTGTTTGGCGGTAGGTTAATGGATAAGATGGTGGTAGCGATCCGGACGGACCCTATACACAAGGTCCTACCACCCGCAAAAAAAAAATACATCGGTCTGAGGATACAGGTCAGTATACAGTCCCAAATCAGTCATTTCAAACTGATCCCTCACTCGTCGTGCGTGGTAAGAGGATTGTAATCAAAAACAACAGGTGGAAGAGACTTTTCTCGGTAAGGTTTTTTATCCCTATACTCATAAGGATAGACACCCTTTCGCGAAAGTAACTGAACCTCGTTATCTTTAGGAAAATACTTATGCAAAATGGTAAAAGTCACGTTTTTGCATAGTTTTAGCTAGTTTGTTTGACCCGTGTGGTTGCCGGGTTAGAATAGTGCCACTTAGGGTTTGCAAGATCCGTTGAATTTTCCGGATCCGGATAATTCGGATCTGGGGACTTGACGGATCCGGATATCCGGATATTTCGGATAATAACGGATCCTGGTTTTAAATGAAATATACTTTGATTTATAATCAGATTTATTAAAGTTTAGATGCACGCACGACGCACGTAGATTTTGAACATAAAATCACAAGGCTATTTGCAAAAATAGATGCCTACTTATTATTAAAATGTTGAGTAATTATTTAATGAACAATATTCTTAGGGACAAATAATTATCGTCTGTTTCTTTCTGTTGTTTTAAATCTATTTTATGGATTATAGTAAGATGCTTGTGTAGGGGTAAACAACCGTGTCAGGCGGTCCTTTAATCGGTCTAGCTAGCTAGATATCTTCTGTTAAATGAGCCGCTCGCTACTGAGTGCCGCCGCGACTGCCGCGAGAAAACGATCTAAATTATGGAGATTTGTAATGACTAAAACAATGTACGACATGAATTTAGTTGATGGGTGTTATTGTAAATCACACACATACACATAAAATTATGCATTTAAATAAGAACACTATAGATAGACTGGTATTACATTAGTCACGACTTCATGGTTTATTTTAATTTTATTGCAAATTTCAAAGTCGTCTCATAATATCCGTAGGATCCGAAATATCCGGATCCAAGGGGTTGTCGGATCCGGATCCAATTTTCGACGGATATCCGGATAATTCGGGTATCCGGGTATCCGGATTGCAAACCCTAGTGCCACTCCATGTCTTCCCGTGGATGTCGTAAGAGACGGCTAAGGGAATAAAGGCGTACCTATACATAGTACTGTTAGGCGATGGGCTTGCAACCTGTCACTAATACACTGGTAAACATCTTAGCCTAAGTGTGCAAAATGTGGTTACAGAATTATCAAAAAGTTTTAAGAGTTTTTGGTAATTCTGTAGCTCTGCCTACCCCACTCTGGGAATAAAGGCGTGAGTTTAGGTATGCATGTATGTATACATATGTAGCTAGTTTCTACGAAGCGAAGCTGTAAATACTCGTTATCAGTTAATTTTTGTAATAGAAATATAGTTTTCCTTAGTTTTCGGAATAACTTTAACAGCTCCAGGAGCTTCACCTAATTTTTGATGTATAATAAATTTTGAGGGAATTATAACCGGTTTAGTTGTGAAAAATTATCTGTACAAAAGTTGGACGTTTACATTGTAAGTAACAAAGGTCGCCGCTATTAGATATATTCGGAGGTTTCTGTCCCACTAGCGAAATGAGGGCGATAACTCGAATCGAGCGGTGGAGTGGGGCACAACTCCCATAGATATATAACTACTAGTCATCAGGTGCCACTCATCACTCTAGTCAGTCACTTCAGCCAGTGTCAGTCATTGGATAGTTTTTTTTTACCAGTGAGGGTATTTACTTACGATCTCTCTAAAATTGCAAATTATGAATTTCTATTCAACTTTTTTATTTATTTGAGAAGATCCTACGAATATATTAAGTTATTGGAACTATAGGACTTTTTTATATGTCACTTAGACAGCTAATAATATTTTAAAAAAAGTTTTGCCAAAGTCTTATCAACTGTAGGTATCAATTACAAGAAAAAATATACTTTACGTAACACCTGGCCATAATGTGAGTTTTATCGCACGCTGCGCGCACGGTAAAACTCGCATTGTGGCCAGGTGAAGACGTAATATACTTTACGTAACACCTGGCCATAATGTGAGTTTTATCGCACGCTGCGCGCACGGTAAAACTTGCATTGTGGCCAGGTGAAGACGTAAAATTGTGTACTCATCACGGGCAGTAAAAAAGAAAGCCCTCTATCGCATATTTACAACCCTCGCCTACGGCTCGGGTCTCAAATACCTGCGATTTCGGGCTTTCTTTCTTTTACAGCCCTTGTTAAGTAATGTACTATAACGTAGTAAGTTGTAGAAGTAATAAAAAGTAGTTTCGTATATTTTTAATATTTTGATAAATAATTGTCTTAAAATGTTGGATACTGAAAAGGAATGGTACATACAAGCACCCTGGGGAAGGATTTCCAGTAAGTATATTCCTCTTAATAAAAAATCTTTATCTTATTACTAACTGATCTCATCTCTGGGTATGTTCAGAGACCAGCATTATTTTCTTAACGACATTTAAAAACCAGCTTATAAAGCACGAATGTTGGTCTGTTTTCGTATTTCTGCAAATTGATGTGAAATAGTAAGGTCAATTAAATGAGATATGAAGATTGACCGGAGTATAAGCGGATCTTTAGTTGCTTGGAATACATTTGTATCAGTATTTAAAAATAAAAGTCTGGTCAATATGTCACGCAAATTTTGACTCAATACGAGAACTCTTACAAAAGTTGTAGCCGTTATCAGTATCGTGGTCGTGCGTGTTTTGACCCATGCTTTCCTGCCCCGAATGGAAATGCTTAAAGCTCGTACACCAAATTATTGCAATAGTAAAGAACACAAATTTCGCTTTTTTTATTCTTTATAAAATAAGGTTTTCATTGATGTACTACAAGTTTATGAAACTCTATTATTTATTTTTAAAATTATAATAAACGTTTGTGACAGAACTTAAGGACCGACTAGGTACTATTAGGTGTAAAGTACATAGTTTTTTCATTTCAATTTAAAAATGTATTATTAAGAGAAAACAATAATAATGTATTCCCCTCGGCCTTGTCCAGTCGTAGCATGGGGGTCCAACCTCAACCCCCCCGTTCTGCTGTGCCACGGTGGCAACGACTCCTCGGCCAGCTGGAGGCCCATCATGGCGCTAATGCCTGATAAATTCTACTATGTTGGTAAGTACCTACCGCCAAACAGCAGTGTTCGCATTATTGTGTTCCGGTTTGGGGATAAGACAGCCGGTGAAATGACTAGCATAGAGGCATTCCATCTTAGCCTCAGGGTTGGCAACGCATTTGCAGTCTTAGGATTGCATTGCAGTCTTGTGATTGCGAATGTCTATGGGTCACAGTTTTCACTTACCATCAGGTGGTCTATGTGCTCGTTTGTCTACACGATGCCATAAAAAAAAAAGTTTTCACTCATTTGTGGTTTTAAATGAATTATTTACTATTTTTATCTTTACACCGTGACCGGGACCCTAAGGATTTTAAGTATTTTTACCATTGATTCTAGACCCTATTTGGAGAATATAATGTGGTATAACATATTATGTTGTCCAATAACGCATAATTTCCGACATTTTTATTATTTAAAAAACAATTCCATAGTTGATTTAATTTGAACTCGGTCACCTTAACTTAAAGTATCATTTACTAAGAAAGATTCATGTTGTAAGTAGCATCAACAACGTACAACATTATTATTTTTTAGCCTATTTGGGTGTCCCACAGCTGGGCAAAGGCCTCCCTCTTTTCCGTCATTCATCCCGATTGAGTGCATGCTCCCGCCATTTGCTTTGAAACGCGTCTAAGTCATCCCGCCATCTCCTTTTCGGTCTGCCTCTGCTCCGGTGGCCATCTTGTGGGGTCCATTCGGTGGCAACCTTGGCCCATCGTTCTGGATGCATTCGGTAGACGTGTCCAGCCCAGTCCCACTTAAGCTTAGCGGTCTTGGCACCCACATCCGCAATTCCAGTTTTACGTACAACATAAATTAATTTAATCAATTTCTTAATAATTAATACTCACTGACTTATATATCAACGCACAGCCGAAACTACTGTAGGTACTTAGTTAGAATCTTGATATTTGGTACAGGGGTTCCTTTGATGATGTAAGTGAGCACTAAGAAAGGATTTTTGGAAATTCATTCTCTAACTGCCGCACTCAGAGATGTCAATTAAATTTAATGCTTGATTAAAATAGCTGCTGCTTTATCTGCTATAGCAATAAACTAAGACAACACGTCACTAAACAAGCATTCAATTTTATTGACATCTCTGAGGGCGGGAGTAAAGGGTTCAAACCGGGGGAAGAGAGGGAACTTATTCTACGCACACGAAACACGGGGCGCCCTATAGTTATTTAGGTTTTACTTATCCAGAAAACATTAAAACAATTTTATTATTATTATATAAAGGTTTAAATTATCAGTTAGTGGGATAAAATATTCAAATAAATTTTAGAGTATAAAATGTACTTAACGGATGTATAGGTATAGTGGCACCCTAATTACTACTTTTGTATTTTTAATAAACTTAAATATTTCGTCGATATTAAAGTGTTTTTAGGGTTTTTTGTTGTACAAATGAACACCCAATTTATACCACGTATATGACATAGTTCATTATCCTTTTACTTTTAGTCAAGTTAATTTTACTCACCGATAATCCGCCAATGGCTGATAGAGCAGCTAAAAACCTATCGATTTAACCCCTATGTATGTTCAGCGATTTTTGCTAGTTTCGGAGATATTGATCATTTTAATCTGAATTTTTGTAATTTTCCCTTATGTCCATGTCACGAAAAATCATTAATTTCATGTTACATTTCATAAGTTTTTCAGTGGTGTCTTACATCATTTTAATCATTATGAATTGACGAAGTTTTTAAATCTTATTCACGGTATTCGCGGGTGACCTTCTGTGTTTCCCAGGGATGGAGATCCCCGGCAACGGCCGATCGGACCCGTTCCCCCGCGGCTTGATGGTGACTTGCTACGACCTGGTGTACTCCATAGAGGCGGTCCGCAAGCACTTCAACTGGGACAACTTTATGTTTATGGCCCATTCGCTGGGAACGGCATTAGGTAAGTTAATTTATTTTTATCTTTCCTGATGTACCCTCAGCCAATTTGATTCATAGACCACTATGGGACTATGTCAAAGTGACGTTTCGATTCGATTCTTTAAAAGTCCGATCGTGGTTGTTCAGAGAATCACTACCCAGGGCACTAAAAACTCTCTACACCGCTCCAGTCAGAAGCAAACTTGAGGCAGATTCTGTGGTCTGGAACCCTCACGAGGTAACTTATGTTTTGCTTTTAATTGGAGAAAGTATAGAAGGTGTTCTTGCAGTTCATGTTTAAAAAAAATGGATATCCTGTTTTGTATCTTACGAAGTTTTTTGGCGTCTTAGGTTTTAACTTGCTTGATGTGCTGCAGACTTTTGCCAGCTAGGTGTATTGCGAAGAGATTCATATTGTCGGAACTATAAAAAAATATATATCTATAACTATATTTTTTTATAGTTATGCAGTTGGTACGCCTTTTCGTCCTCTCGATGCCAAAATGTTACTTCCGTCCACGTTGCCGCCACCTGATGGCGGCGCCCGCAGCGCGAAATCGACTTAAAAGTGGAGAAGTTGTTTTCATTAGTATGCAGATAAGACTTCGATTTTCAAAATGAAAACGATTCCCATTGCGAGTGCGTTACGCAATAGCCCCTCAGGTCCAGGTGGTTGACGCCTTGCATTTAATAATAATAATAATAATAAAACATTTATTAACCAAAAGGCTCATAAACTAACAACTAACTTTACAATTAATCCGTTTTATCCATTAACCAACCGCCAAACAGCAGTGTTCGCATTGTTGTGTTCCGGTTTGGGGATAAGACAGCTGGTGAAATGACTAGCATAGAGGCATTCCATCTTAGTCCTCAGGGTTGGCAACGCATTTGCAGTCTTAGGATTGCTCTGCAGTCTTGTGAATGCGAATGTCTATGGGTCACAGTTTCCACTTACCATCAGGTGGCCTGTGTGCTCGTTTGTCATCTCTATGCCATAAAAAAAAATTCGGTGGCTCCCACACTAGGCTGGGCCTGTGTCGTGGAGTCGGAACATGCGAAAAGTAACTTTAATACATGCGGCTATAGAAATCCAGTGATGCAAAAAAGCAGTAGGTAACAGGTGATAATGATATGATAACTTAGGCTTTTAATAATGATGAAGATAAAATAAAAAATTAAGAATCAATAGTAGTACTCGTATACGGATAGTGATTCTGTAAACAACGCCGGTCGTGCGGACTGTCGAGTGATACCAAGCGGCGAGATTAAGTAGTCCCGTCAGTGCGAACAAAACACATTGTAGCGCGTGCATTTTCAATTTAGCAGCACGATGGGTCGAACGTATAAGGCTGCTTAATTGAAAATGCACGCGCTGTGTGCACAATGTGGTTTGTTCGCACGACCGGCGTTGTTTACAGAATCACTACCCAGGTGACATGTAGAGTGTAATGTTGTAGGAGTGTGCAAGGATGTGGGGTGTATTTGTGTATGGCGAGGAAAAAGGGGTATTTGGTGAACAAGCTTTAGTTTTTGTTATTAATTTGATTGTGTTTGTTAATTTATATTTAGTATGTAATTCAGAGTGCTGTAGTGTTAAATCGTATTTGCAGTTGTTTTGTGTAGTTGTAATGGTTACGTCCGTAGTAAAGACCTCACCAACAAGATAAGATAAGATGTTATGTATGTAGGTATAGGTACATATACTCCTTATTGTAAAAAAATAAAAAATAAATACAAAACACATATACGCTGTCGTATTGTTTATTCACCACACCTGTACTGTACTGTACCCCTCTACTCCTGAACTTGATCCTTACGATGAGGCCCACTGACGGTTTGCCCCCCAGAGCTAGTTTCCTCTTTAATACCTAGACTACCACGTGTCGTTGCAGGCAAACTCTACAACCTGGCCTACCCCGGCAGAATGTTGAAGGTAGTCGACTTCGACCCCACGCCAGCGTACTGGACCAGGATAGAACAGTTCGAACTATGGTAAGAACTCCATCTTGTTTTTTTATAGGGTCTGGGGATGGCGAACAGGCAGACAGGCCACCTGATGGTATTCAGGCTTATGATTGCAATTAGGGAATGCAAATAACCGGTTATAACCAGGTTAAACCGGTTATTTTCATACAAAAGCGGTCAATACGGTTCAATTACATTCCTTTATTGCAATCATAAGAAAGTTGCCTACTCCTAATACCTAGCTGTTTATTCAGTAAGTAGATAGCACGGGCACTTTTACACGTTAAAAGTTCAGCTGCGCTTCGCTTCCCAAGAGGAGACCACCGCTGAGAAGAAACGCCGCAAGAAACTCAACAGCGAGTGTTTTTTTTATATGTTGCTTATAGCAATGATAATACTTCGCCTATCAATATATTTAAAAAAAACTAGCGACCTGCCCTCGCTTTGCTTCGGTTTACATGAGTTTTCTGTAACACCCGTACATAAAAAAAGAATTTATTAACTATATATAAAAACCTTACTCTTGATTCAATCTATCTATTAAAAAAAACTCTTTGAAAACCGTTGCGTAGTTTTAAAGATCTAAGCATACAAACAAGAATAGGGACAGCCAGACAGATAGCGGTAAGCGACTTTGTTTTATACTAGTAGTGAATAAATATAAAGTAAAAATATAATGCGTAATTGAGCAGGAAAACATGTCACAAGTCAGAATTAATTATTTATTTATTTATGCGGGACACCAACAGAGTACTATCAGCCCAATGGAACCCTGACCCACCATAGAACGGTGTCACAGTGACATTATAAAACAATTTGTTTGACACTTCTTATGACTTGAATCATAACGTCTCTGTGACACAGTTCTATGGTGGGTCAAGGTTCCAATGGTCTGATAGTACCTACATAAGATTTGTACAGTATAAATTAATGTTCGTATGATGTAGGTATTTAACATAAGAGCAAATAAAAAAAACTTACCTATGACTAAGGTGGAATGCTCCTATGCCAGTAATTACACCGGCTGTCTTACCCTTCACCGGACGGAACAATGTGAAAACTGTTAGTTGGCGGTAGGTTAAAGAAGATGGTGGTAGCGGTAGGACGGACTACTACTTACCGCTTTAAGGACCGGTAAAGGACTGGACTGGTAGGACCCAGAGTCCGTATCGCTACCACCACCCACCACGGTACCTGTTCATCTTTAAGGGATTTTAGGATACCACAGCCAAAATGACGAAGCTTGTAAACCCTAAATGAATACGCTTGTCACACACTTAAGTCGGTTTCAAAATCCATACTTCCATACTAATATTATAAATACGAAAGTGGGTCTGTCTGTCTGTCTGTCTGTCTGTTACCTCTTCACGCTTAAACCGCTGAACCGATTCAGGTGAAATTTGGTGCAAAAATAGTTTGAATCCTGGGTAAGGACATAGGATAGTTTTTTTTCCGAAATTCATCCCCTAAGGGGGTGAAATAGAGGGTGAAAATTTGTATGGAGCTACGATATAAACGAGTTCCACGCGGACGGGGTCGCGGGCAGAAGCTAGTAACTAATAACATTATACACTGGTTATTTCTCTCTTCAGGTACCAACACCATTTCTCGAACTATTACAAGAAGTACGACGTTTACAAGTTTACAACTCTCCGAAGGAAAATACTCCGATTTACACCAGAGGGCAGGTTTGTGTCAAGTATACTAAATATTAAAACTAGCGACCCGCCCTGGCCTCGCTTCGGTTCAGTAAGTTTTCTGTAACACCCGGATTCGACGTACGGCGTTCAAAAGGTAGCTCTGGTTTCCTAGGATAGCGGTGCCGTCATATAGCAGCCGTAATATGACAGCCGCTATAATATTATTTGACATTACGGTGTCAATCACCACCCTCGAGGAAACCGCGCCATTTTGTTTACATAGACAACGTTCTTTGTGACGTCATTACCGGTGTATTACGGCCGCTATATGACGGCACCGCTATCCTAGAAAACTAGAGCTTTGGCTTTGGCGTAAGATGTATTCTGCTGTCGCCAGAGAAGACATCCGCGGCACGTTAATAGTACAGTTACGAGATTAAATTATACCCAACTTAGGTCCAAAGTCAATCTGACTTTCCACAACAATAAGCTTAAGTTTCCTAAAAGTTAAAAATGACTTGACATCTCAAATGACACTGACGACTTCAAGCATATTTTTCTTGAAATGGGTCCCAAATTAACGCTCGGACCGTACATTATTGCCTAGGCTCGGGAAGTAGGAAATTGCTTGAGGATTCGAGGTTGTTGGCGGGCCGAGTCGAGGCGAGGCCTGCTAAAATTCGAGTCAGGCAATCCCTGTTTCCGCCAAGGCATATACACATAATGCTTTACTCAATCAATGCGGGTGGCGGGTGGGTTTTGCGGGTGGTAGGACCTTGTGCAGGGTCCGTCCGGATCGCTACCACCATCTTATCCATTAACCTACCGCCAAATAGCAGTGTTCGCATTGTTGTGTTCCGGTTTGGGGATAAGAGTGCCGGTGAAATGACTACCATAGAGGCATTCTATCTTAGTCCTCAGGGTTGGCAACGCATTTGCAGTCTTAAGATTGCATTGCATTCTTGTGAATGCGAATGTCTATGGGTCACAGTTTCCACTTACCATCAGGTGGCCTGTGTGCTCGTTTGTCTACTCTATGCCATAAAAAAAAAAAAAAATGCGAAGAAATGATGCATAATTACTAGAATTTGCAAAAAACTTTCAAATAATACAGAGAGAACTTTTTTTAAATACAAGTGAATAGATAGTTTCACACACAATGAACCGCCGCCCAACACTGCTCCCACCCACAAGGTGGGTGTGGCATTTTTGTTCATGGTTCTTCCGATGTTAGATGCAATAGAAAGCCTTTTTGAATGAAATATCACATCAAACAGGAATGGGTTTTCATTTTTTTTACTCCTAGGAAGATACTTAGAAGGTCTTTCCGTCTTCTTTTTTTAAAAGAAATCCGTCCTTTCCGAGCATCTTTGAGAAATGTAATCAAAATATGTAAAAGGAGAAACTGACTGACTGACTGACATATCAACGCACAGCCTAAACGGCTAAACGTAGGCACTTGAAATTTGGAAGGGACGTAGCTTAGGTACCGTAGAGGTGCACTAAGAAAGGAATTCTCGAAATTCCCACGGGAACGGGATTAGCGGGAAAATCCTTTTGTATGAAAAATCTAAACCGAAGCGAAGCGAGGGCGGGTCGCTAGTGTATTATAAAAAAAAAAGATAAAAAGATTTTTATTCAGTAAGTAGGCCGCACGGGCACTTTTACACGTCAAAAATCTACCAGCGCTTTGCAAGAGACCACTGCTGAAGAAGAAGCGCCGCAAGAAACTCAACAGTTAGTCGTTTTTTAAATATACCATTTTAAAACTTAAACTAGCATTATATAAAACAATGAATATAACATACGATAAGAAATAAATGTATTCACGCGTAGTTGAGCAGAAAAATGTGTCAAAACTCAGAATTTTCTCCAGAACTAATTAGTAGTAAGTCATAGAAAATAATTATGAAAATTATACTTAATTATGATGGTGTAATACAACTACATAAAAAGTTTCGATACATTCTCCTACAGAATCCGTGTTCCCTAGACAATATACAATGTTTAAGTACATATTTCTTACGATTAAGTTATTATTAAGTTATTTGGGTGTTTAGTTTAGGCCAAGCAAGTTTTATAATTTTTAAGTACCTAATGTAAAAAATGAAAATGATAGCAGGGAGGTGGGATTCGGATATTCTTCGCCGATACACCGACCTTCATGTCTTACGACACTGAAATATTATAGTACATTACTTAACAAGGGCTGTAAAAGAAAGAAAGCCCGAAATCGCAGGTATTTGAGACCCGAGCCGTAGGCGAGGGTTATAAATATGCGATAGAGGGCTTTCTTTTTTACTGCCCGTGGTGAGTACACAATTTTACGTCTTCACCTGGCCACAATGCGAGTTTTACCGTGCGCGCAGCGTGCGATAAAACTCACATTATGGCCAGGTGTTACGTAAATATTATTACTGTACTAACTTAGTTTTTTTATAAGTGTTTTTGTAACTAACAACCTATGGATCTGAGATATCTGATTTTTTTTTTTTTTTTTTTTTTAATGTAATAATGTTTGTGTGACAGGCGATAGAGAAGTTTATGTCAAACCGGGGGCTGACCGCGGAGGCGGCGGGCATGGTGCTGGAGCGCCTCTCGGAGCCCGTGCGGGACGGACTCATCAGGTAGGGCTTCGTCGTATGACCATACCTGTGCTAACACGGAGCACGTTTTAGGGATTAAAGGTCGATATACATGACATGTGCTCATTGAAAATTCTCGATTACTATAAAAAGGTTCGATATCATATCTGATGTCGAGTCTGAAGGTAATAAAAGTATGCGGATGTCATTTCAATCAAAATGGAAATTTCAATAACCAACATGAATGAGAAATCGGCTTTATTAATTTATTATAATTTCACAAACCAAACACACCGCAGTAGGTATAACTAAAATAAATCAATAAATTAAGTAAAAAAATTCTAAAAAAAAAACTTTTTTTTTATGGCATCGAGTACACAAACGAGCACACAGGCCACCTGATGGTAAGTGGAAACTGTGACCCATAGACATTCGCAATCACAAGACTACAATGCAATCCTAAGACTGCAAATGCGTTGCCAACCCTGAGGCTAAGATGGAATGCCTCTATGCTAGTGATTTCACCGGCTGTCTTATCCTCAAACCGGAACACAACAATGCGAACACTGCTGTTTGGCGGTAGGTTAATGGATAAGATGGTGGTAGCGATCCGGACGGACCCTGCACAAGGTCCTACCACCCGCAAAACTAACTTGGGTACTTTTTCCCTTTTCTCATGCCATTATTATTTTACGAAGCTTAACATTTGTTATTTCCACAGATACACATTCGACCAACGAATAAAGGTCTCGATGCTCCCGCCATTCACCCACGAACAAATGAAAAAGTTCTATACCAACATAAAAACACCAACTCTGATGATAGCTGCCAGCCAGTCCGTGGAGCGCGGCGCCTATAGCGAGACTCCGTTCGCTCTCGACGAGAAATGCTACCAACATAACAACTACAGGGTTGTCCACGTACAGGGTGTCCATGATGTCCACGTGACACATCCTGAGAAGATGGCTGCCATCGTGGTGCAGTTTTTACTGTATGGGGTGGAAGGGCTGGATAGCAAAGCTAAATTATGATTTTTGGGTTGAGCTTGGAATATACAGAATTTTACAGGGCTGAGGTTGCTTTAATGATAAGTGGAATAAGGTGTATAGTGTGTACGTCTTATGAACGGATATGTCCTTTATACGATGCCATCAATAGTCTAAACTGGGAACCCTGTAGTTGCTGAGGGTGCTTTAATGATAAGTGGAATAAGGTAGATAGTGTGTTCGACATGCATGTGACAGTCACTATTTCTCAAAAAGTATTAATGTCACATAATATTTACTTACTGCGCATAAAGCCATAAGTAAATAAATATATTGTGACGTTGGTTGTTTCTATGCATCGCAAGGTGATCACATGCAAAGATTATGACTCAATGCTAAAAAAACGAGTGCTAACGCTGCCAACTCCGCGGCTTTTGGAAGAAGGTTCCCTGAATTTCTTCTTCCACACGCTTACAATGTTCTTAGCAGGAGATGTAACCATAGACACTGCTCTGCCTCTGAGGCCAAAATAATGGATCCAGCCTATTGATTATTATGAAACTGAAAAAATACTGAGGGTTTTTTAACATACACACACACATAATTTCTACTAATTCAAGGACCGATGTATTTATTATACAATTAGTAAATTAGTGTTAAGCCATCTGTAATTCTAATGACTAATGAGTAATAGCGCAGGACTTATACTTGTACCTGGTAATTGTAACAATTGGACGCCACGTGACAGGCTGAGCCTAGTGTGGTGGTCAAGGGCAAAGTAAATGTAAGTTTTTTGGCAAATAAACAATATTTTATTTTATTTTATTTATTTCATATTTAATTTCATTATTCAAATTTGCATAAGTGTGCAAAACTCAAGATAGTCGAGCAATCTTAACTTAGAACTGAGTTTAAAATATGATCAATGTCCAAGATTTGTTAACATACTTACTTAGTTTCATTACTTATTTTATTACTTATACAAAGCCATGCTCAAATGATCTAGACACGACGTATTCTCTTGGCAAGTCTTGTGCAGATAATTTTGACCGCCTGCTGAACCGACTTATGTTTTCAAACTTTACTTTATCGTTGATTTTGGTTCGCAAATCCAGAGCAGTTTTGTGGGATAATTTGTAACATTGATGAACAACTTGCATTGAATAAAATAACAGTGAAAAGATGGTTCCAAATGAGTTAGCGGTCAAGATCACACCAAGCAAGCAAGCCAATGCCAAGCTAGTAGATGTTTGCCATTTTGAAGGGTCACGACTATGACTGGAAGACTTCGTCGTCAGGACAGGTATTTAATGGTATTGGTAAATTTGATTGATATAATATATATATATATTGATATATATATATTGATATATATATATTGATTTGTTTAACCCGTCAGCATGTGTGCGTAGGATTTTTGACATTTCGTGACTTATTACTTTGACATAGAGTTTCATTTTGATGTACCTACAACAAATTTGACATATCACTTGACGGGTTAAAAGAGTGACGAAATGAATAGGAACAGACTTTAGACCATAGAGCAGAGACCCATCCACTCGTCACTCACTCGTCAGTCAGTGTCAGTGTGACAGTGTCAGTCATTTGATTGGACTTATTACCAGTGTGCGTGCATCTACTTGCGATCTCTCTAAAATTGCGAATTATGAGTTTTTATTAAACTTTTTTTTTTAATTTGAGAAGATCCTACGAATATATTAAGTAATTTAAACATTTATAATGTTTTGATAAAATTAACCACAGTATCTTAATTATGAAACTTCTTAAGCTCGGTATACACGGTGACCTCCTCAGATGGATAAAATCGTATCTGACAAACCGAAGTCAGGCTGTTGCTTTAAAGGGTTATACTTCCTGTTTTCTTCCCGTTCCGTCTGGGGTACCACAAGGGTCACACCTTGGCCCGCTGCTTTTTATTTTATATGTTAACGACATGGCAACTTGTTTCCGATCCTCAGAGCACCTCGTTTACGCGGATGACACAAAAATTTATAAATCTATAGCTTCGCAAGCAGATTGCCTGTTATTACAACAAGACTTAGACAAATTCTACCAGTACTGTTCTAATAACCATCTTTTCCTTAATACAGATAAATGTTTTGTTATTAGTTTCACTCGTAAACATGATCCAATTATTTTTAACTATACCTTATCAAGTATTAATTTAGAACGTGTTTCAACAATTAGGGATTTAGGCGTCACCTTGGACTCACAATTAAACTTTAATACTCATGTAGATAATATTTGTAAGCGTGCTTATAAAAAATTAGGAATGCTGCTTCGGGTAGGTCAGCCTTTCAAGCGACCTGAAACCTATAAGTTGCTATTTACATCTTTTGTTAGAAGTGTCCTTGAATTTGGTTCTGTTATATGGACGCCGCAGTATCAAGTCCACGTTGACCGTTAAGAGAGAATTCAAAATATTTTCATAAAATCGCTTGGTTACAGAACAGGTATGTATTTCGAAAACTCCGCAACAGCTGCAAAACATTTTAATATTCCTTCCCTTAGTAATCGCCGTATTTATTTAGACGTTATGTTCATGTTTAAGCTTTTTAAAAGTGTTATTCAGTGTCCAAATCTTTTGGAAAAACTTACTTTCAGTGTACCGCACCACCCTTTACGTCCTAGACCTCTATTTCATGTGCGCTTTGCCCGCACAAAATACTCCCGACATACATTTTTCGGACGAGTTCCTAAATATTATAATAAGCATCTATTTAACATTGATCCTTTTCATGTTCCTCTTACTAGCCTTAAAAGGTTATTAAAATGTAAATTGTTTTAGTATCCTATAAACTATATTTTGTTTACCAGTACCTACCTATCTTATATTGTCATCTTTAGTGTTTCTTCACTTCATTCGTTATGTTCTAGTTTAATCAAGCGCATTTTATTTTTAATTATTATGTGTATTCAGTAATGAACCTCCAGGTCTTTTCGTACTTATATTGTTTAGTACAAAGTACTTTTATATTGCATTCAAATATGACTGTATGTGTTCTAAATAAATTAAAAAAAAAAAAAAAAAAAAACGTTTTTTTTTTAATAGCACTTAGGCATTTAATGTTTGCGCATAGAACAGATTGTTTAATGAAACAATAAATGTTTACAATAATTTATTTTACCATTGCAATAGGTCGGTATCTAGATGACTTTAGATATTAGGTAGGACACGCGACGTGTGTGCTTGTTGGTGGTCAGAGAAGAAGAGAAAGATGGCGGTGGTCGCCCGCAGCAGCCAGCTTCCCGAAGGCCCTCGCTATTGGTCCGCGGCGCGGCGCATGTGATTGGTTAGAACCTCGCGCATGCGCGAATCAACATATGGGTAAATCCGCGAGTCGGCGAGGCGTCTTGTGGGAGCGCCGTCAGATGGCGCGAACATACTCGGGGCCGCTGAAAGCTAGCTTTCAGGAATTTTCTTTAACCGGAAGGGGGCATATTCGGTTGAGTGCCCGTCTTATGAGTCCTCTGGATGTGGTGACATCTGCCACGCGAGGTACGCCGTCCTTGCCGGGATATAATTTGGTGACGCGGCCCATACGCCAGTTCAGTGGCTGCAAGCCTTCATCCTTGATCAGCACGAGCTCTCCTAGTTGTAGGTCACGCTGCCGCGTGCGCCATTTGCCGCGTTGCTGTAGCTCGGAGACGTACTCTGAAGACCAGCGCTTCCAAAAATGTTGCCGCAGCTGTTCCAGTTTCTGGTATCGGTCCAAGCGGCTCGAGTTGTCTTCTAGTAGCGACGCGGTTGGCGGCGACGTCAGCGACCTGCCAACCAGAAAGTGCCCTGGCGTGAGCGGGGAAAAGTCGTTGGGGGAGGGGGAGAGAGGACAAAGTGGTCTGCTATTTAAAATAGCTTCGACCTGGCTGAACAGGGAGGCCAGCTCCTCGAACGTGAGGTGCGTATTACCAAGAATCCGTTAAAGATGAAATTTGGAACTTTTAATGCCAGCCTCCACGTAGCCATTGAAATTTGGGGCGTAAGCCGGTGCGAATACAAATTTAATCATTTGATCAGCTGCAAACTCAGAAATGTCATGCTTGTTAAGCTTAATGAAGTCATTCATTTCCTTTGCAGCAGCGGTGAAGTTACGACCGTTATCACAAAAGAGCTCCGCAGGCTTGCCGCGGCGAGCGATAAACCTTCGGAGAGCCAAAATGAATGCATCTTTAGATAATTCGCTTACGGCTTCCAAATGAACACACTTATACCTTAGGCAAATAAATAGACACAAGTAGCATTTTGTGATTTTACATCCGCGGCCACGGCGATCGGTAATTAAAAAAGGACCAGCCATGTCTACTGCTGTAGCCGCGAATGGAAAATCAGCTGTTAAGCGCTGAGCTGGCAAATTTCCCATTATATTTCTTAAAGTTTGACCAGCGGCGCGCCTACAAGTGACGCAGGTGCGAGCCGTGCTCCTCGCGAGGTTCCTGCCCCCAACCGGCCATACGGTGTCTCGGACTGAGGACAAAAGGAGCTGCGGTCCCGCATGTAAGAGACGAGTGTGTTCGTGTTTAAATATGAGTTTGGTGAGTGGGTGCTTCGCACTTAATAACATGGGATGCTTCTTATCATAGCTATAATCAGAAGCGTCCAGCCTCCCCCCGACTCTCAAGATGCCTTGAGAGTCTATAAAAGGTGTCAAAGACGCAATGTGCGACTTAGGAGTTAAGTTTTTATTTTTATTTAAAATCTCGAGTTCAGCAGGAAATGATTGCTGTTGTGCAAGCTTCACCAATGAACAAAACGAGTCAGTAAGTTCTTGCGTCGTTAAAGTGCCTTTCAATTTAGGCTGACTGCGTTTACAGTAGTTATTAATGAAACGACGCACGTATACCATAGTACGTTGTAACGTTTTAAGTCTAGAAAATCTATCAAAATCTATAATACATTGAGATGACTCTACGTTAGCCACCATAGTGGTAAGCTTTACTTCAGGCAAGGTGTCAGGTGTGTCAGAGTTCAAGGTCGGCCAATTACTTTCATGCTCTAGAAGATACTCAGGGCCGTGCCACCAGAGGTAGGCGCTGGAGACGTGCTGAGGATCCACGCCGCGCGTGGCGAGATCCGCGGGATTCTCTGCCGTAGGCACGTGTCTCCAGGCCGCCAATGGGGCAAGCTCTGCTATAGCAGCGACTCTGTTAGCCACAAAGACCTTCAACTTTGACACATCAGTTTTTAACCACGCTAGAACTACAGCGGAGTCTGTCCAGAACACAGTACGTGATATAGGCTTCCTTAGAGCTTTCACTACAGCGCTATACGTTTTAACAGCTAACAGGGCTCCGGCGAGTTCCAGACGCGGTATTGTGGTGGGCTTAATAAGCGCCACTCTGTCCTTTGCACACAGTAGTTTGACACATTGCTCACCTGAGCTTGAAAAAGTTTTAATATAAATACATGCAGCTATAGCATTTTGGGATGCAATTTTTTAAAAGCAATGAAGTTCAATCCTAGATAGTGCGTCACTAAGCACATACCTAGGTATTTTTAATAATTTAAGATGATGTAGGTTTTTAATAAATCGTGACCAACAACGATGGATTTCTGGGGGTACAGGATCGTCCCACCCAGCCTTTGCTATCCATAGTCTTTGTATTAAAATTTTTGATTTGACTGTACATAAACTTAAAAGCCCCAATGGGTCAAATATTTTAAATGTTGTAGATAAAATAGTTCTTTTGGTCACATTTTTACTAACATCATCAACATCAATAGAGAAACTTAACATGTCTTGACTAGGATCCCATCCTAGACCAAGCGTTTGGCAAGATTGACTTAAGGTCAAGTTACCTTGTGACGTGATGGACTCTAAGTTCAACAATTGAGTCGAGTTTGAACGGTATTTACGTAGGTTAAAACAACCAGAAGCTAAAGCTTGGGAAACTTTGCTTTGTAGAAACAGTAAGTCTGATTCGGAATCTGCACCCGTTAATAAATCGTCACAGTAAAAATCATTATGTATGACAGTCTTAACTGAAAGGTCATTGCACTCAGCCCCTAATTGCCACAAACACCTAGCCGCTAGAAAACTTGCAGAAGCAAAGCCGTACGTTACGGTGTTTAAAGTGAGCGAGCGAACAGGTAAATGTTCGTCCTCGCGCCACAAAATGACCTGCAAGTCCCTGTCAGACTCATCAACTAAAATCTGCCTGTACTGTTTTTCGATGTCTCCTGACAGTACATATCTGTAATGACGAAATCTAAGCAGTATGTTAAATAAAGAGTCTTGGATGTTAGGGCCTACCATCTGAATATCATTAATAGAATATCCCGACGAGGTGGGGCAGGAGGCATCAAAAACTGTTCTAAGTCGAGTGGATTCACTATCTTCCCTCATCACAGCATGATGCGGGAGATAGTTTGCTCGATACTGGAACTTTGATTCAGTCAGATGACCCAGGCGTCTATATTCGTCTATGAAATCTGTATACATTGATTTAAGTTCGGGCTGCTTAGCAAATCTCCTCTCTAAATTAAACAAACGCCTTTTTGCAATATTAAATGAATTTCCTAAACAATCAGGCGTGTCAATTAAAGGTAATTTTACTACAAACCTGCCATCTGGCTGACGATAAGTGTTATCAGAAAAATGTTTTTCTATGGGGTGTGATTCAAACACATCCCCTGGGAGGCTCACCTCAATGGGTAGCTCCTCTGTCTCCCAAAACCTTGTCATTTGGGCAGACAGATCAGATAATGAAAGGTTACTGCGTGTAACAGTAATTAAATTGTCACTTGTACTGGCTACTGGACCTGTCAAGAGCCAGCCAAGTCTTGACTGAATCAACATGGTTTGTTTGTTTGATAATGTTTTTTGTTCACCGCCCACTATTTGCCAAAAAATATCTGCTCCTAACAAAATATCTATGTGGGACGGGACATTAAATGTTGGATCTGCAAGCCTTATACAGGCAGGTATATTTAGTTGACTTACGTCAAAGTATCTCTTAGGTAAGTTATCAGTTATTTGGTTTAAGACCAGGAAATTAACGTTGGCACTAAAATTATCAACCTTTGACTTTATCCTTGCCGCACAACGACCTGGAATGCACTTAAGTGGAGTGTTACCTATACCTAAAATGGTTGTGGCAATTACGGGCCGAGATGCAAGCTGTAAGCGTTCTCTCAGTCCTTCACTCATGTAGGATGACTGGCTTCCACAGTCCAGAAGACACTTGACGGTTTCTATCCTATTGTTGCAAGGATTAATTACTTCTATGAGAGCTGTGGATAGCAGCACCTCACTGCTAGACAGTGAGGAGTTAGCAGTGGAAGTCTGTGGCACCTCTGCACTGTTAGAAGCCGTCATAGTAGAGGAGGACGCAGGCTCCACCTAGGGCATGCAGAACCGGTCCCGGTTCCAGATTTTTGATACCCGGTTCTAGAATGCATATAGAACCGGGGGAACCGGTTCCCCCGGTTCTGGGTGATAAAATTGGAACTTTTTGTAATTAAAATAAATTATAGAAAATTTAAGAAGATAAAGCACTATTATAAGGAATATAAAATGAAAAAGTTGTACCCCATCATTATCATCGTCACTTTCTACTGCATTTAAATTTTCGCGAATTAAATTATCTTGACGCCATTAAGGAGCCAATTCGGCTAAAGGTATGTCATCCTTGTATTCCTCATCCAAGTCTTGTTGTTCAACAATTTCGTGACCGACAATATCATCATACATTGCAGTAGGTGTCTTGTAAAACACGTCTAAGAGAGCCAGCTGAATTGCATGTGCCAAGCATTTTTGATGCAACTTAAATCATTGTTTGTTTAATTCTATACCGATTTTTATCATCATATTGCCCATAGTACTTAGTGCATGCGGCGATGCCAGCCCGCAAGAACCTAATTACTAATTAACCTAATTACTATACATCCTATTTTTGAACGTTTTAGCGAAATAAATTCTGTGAAATTAAACCATTTTTACTTATTTTTGAGAACTGGACGCTCTGATCCATGCTAGCACCACTAGACGGACAGTTTTGTGTTTGTGTTGTGTGTAGGTATGTGTTATGTCGTCTCTTACATACGCGACAGCCGCTCAGTTTACACCGACGCGACTCATGGTCAGGTCTTAGACACATGGCACAGCTGGAGGCTGGAAACCCGCGACCAGCGCTCGTCGACAGGCAGCTGCCTGAAGACGGGACAGTCGTAGACACGGTGGTCGCCGCGGCACACGACGCACGGCCGACCCCTGCTGTCACTTTGTTTTGCTGAAATTACAAATGTTTTTATGTTTTTATCTTGCTTAAATGAAGTTTTATTATTTGCAATTTCTGGCTTGTTGTTTAATTGTTTATCCCTTTTTGCCCTATATAAGTTTTCTAAAATGTCTGCGCGATTTTTCAAAAAATCTTTAAAATCACTTAGAGTAGGCCACTCCTTAAGAGTGCTCCTGTACTCTTCCCACTTTATATTTGTACTTGGATCTAATTTTGCAGATAACAAATGCACTAAGATTGTGTCCCAATGTTCAGTAGGCTGACCAAGAGTTTTCAGCGCTCTGAGATTCTTTGTAACATGGTCACATAAAAGCGGACACCACCTGAAGATCTCAGTGAAATGCTCTGATCCTGGCGCTGCAGAGTAATAGAGTAACCTATCTTTAGCAGGATCTAAGCCCAATGTTATCGCCATGGCACACTAAGGGAGATGAATTCTATGAAATGCACAAAAATGATTTATTTTTAAATGATCTTGAGACAGTAGAAGGTATACTTTGCCAAGGAAAAAAAATCCGTCAGCAGCTTAAGACCTTGCAGCCTGGGCAAACTCTAAAAATTGGCAGTGCAATGATTACAAGTGATCAACCCCTAGTTATAAAGAAGGGTGGGCCTAATATCAACATTTTGGACAATGATTACACATTAAACCGGCTGACTGGAATGTGTGCTGCATTTGCTGGAACACAGTCATCATCATTTACTCCCAAGTGTGCCATGGCGATAACATTGGGCTTAGATCCTGCTAAAGATAGGTTACTCTATTACTCTGCAGCGCCAGGATCAGAGCATTTCACTGAGATCTTCAGGTGGTGTCCGCTTTTATGTGCCTTGAAGCAACTCGAGAACGGTAAGGTTACAAAGGAGAACATCTCTAGAATTGCTGCGATCAAGGATAGGAATGGACTTACCATGTCGGAAACCTTCGTCAGAAACAAGGCCACCATACCTAGCAAACTGGTCAAGTTTGGTCTTGGAGGAACTAGAGGAATGGTTGAACTAGAGAAGGCACTTGGTGTCCTTAAAACTCTGTCAGCAGGACCAAGTTCACGCTAGGTTGAACACCCCTTCAGAGCTGTTTGAAGTTGATCCTAGCTGTTTCACCCCATTTTAAAAAACTTTGGAACTTAATTAAATAGCATTTTAAAAATTAATAAAAAAAGAAGAAAAAACAATAAAAAAAATTAAAAAAATCTTTAAAATCACTTAGAGTAGGCCACTCCTTAAGAGTGCTCCTGTACTCTTCCCACTTTATATTTGTACTTGGATCTAATTTTGCAGATAACAAATGCACTAAGATTGTGTCCCAATGTTCAGTAGGCTGACCAAGAGTTTTCAGCGCTCTGAGATTCTTTGTAACATGGCACATAAAAGCGGACACCACCTGAAGATCTCAGTGAAATGCTCTGATCCTGGCGCTGCAGAGTAATAGAGTAACCTATCTTTAGCAGGATCTAAGCCCAATGTTATCGCCATGGCACACTAAGGGAGATGAATTCTATGAAATGCACAAAAATGATTTATTTTTAAATGATCTTGAGACAGTAGAAGGTATACTTTGCCAAGGAAAAAAAATCCGTCAGCAGCTTAAGACCTTGCAGCCTGGGCAAACTCTAAAAATTGGCAGTGCAATGATTACAAGTGATCAACCCCTAGTTATAAAGAAGGGTGGGCCTAATATCAACATTTTGGACAATGATTACACATTAAACCGGCTGACTGGAATGTGTGCTGCATTTGCTGGAACACAGTCATCATCATTTACTCCCAAGTGTGCCATGGCGATAACATTGGGCTTAGATCCTGCTAAAGATAGGTTACTCTATTACTCTGCAGCGCCAGGATCAGAGCATTTCACTGAGATCTTCAGGTGGTGTCCGCTTTTATGTGCCTTGAAGCAACTCGAGAACGGTAAGGTTACAAAGGAGAACATCTCTAGAATTGCTGCGATCAAGGATAGGAATGGACTTACCATGTCGGAAACCTTCGTCAGAAACAAGGCCACCATACCTAGCAAACTGGTCAAGTTTGGTCTTGGAGGAACTAGAGGAATGGTTGAACTAGAGAAGGCACTTGGTGTCCTTAAAACTCTGTCAGCAGGACCAAGTTCACGCTAGGTTGAACACCCCTTCAGAGCTGTTTGAAGTTGATCCTAGCTGTTTCACCCCATTTTAAAAAACTTTGGAACTTAATTAAATAGCATTTTAAAAATTAATAAAAAAAGAAGAAAAAACAATAAAAAAAATTAAAAAAATCTTTAAAATCACTTAGAGTAGGCCACTCCTTAAGAGTGCTCCTGTACTCTTCCCACTTTATATTTGTACTTGGATCTAATTTTGCAGATAACAAATGCACTAAGATTGTGTCCCAATGTTCAGTAGGCTGACCAAGAGTTTTCAGCGCTCTGAGATTCTTTGTAACATGGTCACATAAAAGCGGACACCACCTGAAGATCTCAGTGAAATGCTCTGATCCTGGCGCTGCAGAGTAATAGAGTAACCTATCTTTAGCAGGATCTAAGCCCAATGTTATCGCCATGGCACACTAAGGGAGATGAATTCTATGAAATGCACAAAAATGATTTATTTTTAAATGATCTTGAGACAGTAGAAGGTATACTTTGCCAAGGAAAAAAAATCCGTCAGCAGCTTAAGACCTTGCAGCCTGGGCAAACTCTAAAAATTGGCAGTGCAATGATTACAAGTGATCAACCCCTAGTTATAAAGAAGGGTGGGCCTAATATCAACATTTTGGACAATGATTACACATTAAACCGGCTGACTGGAATGTGTGCTGCATTTGCTGGAACACAGTCATCATCATTTACTCCCAAGTGTGCCATGGCGATAACATTGGGCTTAGATCCTGCTAAAGATAGGTTACTCTATTACTCTGCAGCGCCAGGATCAGAGCATTTCACTGAGATCTTCAGGTGGTGTCCGCTTTTATGTGCCTTGAAGCAACTCGAGAACGGTAAGGTTACAAAGGAGAACATCTCTAGAATTGCTGCGATCAAGGATAGGAATGGACTTACCATGTCGGAAACCTTCGTCAGAAACAAGGCCACCATACCTAGCAAACTGGTCAAGTTTGGTCTTGGAGGAACTAGAGGAATGGTTGAACTAGAGAAGGCACTTGGTGTCCTTAAAACTCTGTCAGCAGGACCAAGTTCACGCTAGGTTGAACACCCCTTCAGAGCTGTTTGAAGTTGATCCTAGCTGTTTCACCCCATTTTAAAAAACTTTGGAACTTAATTAAATAGCATTTTAAAAATTAATAAAAAAAGAAGAAAAAACAATAAAAAAAATTAAAAAAATCTTTAAAATCACTTAGAGTAGGCCACTCCTTAAGAGTGCTCCTGTACTCTTCCCACTTTATATTTGTACTTGGATCTAATTTTGCAGATAACAAATGCACTAAGATTGTGTCCCAATGTTCAGTAGGCTGACCAAGAGTTTTCAGCGCTCTGAGATTCTTTGTAACATGGCACATAAAAGCGGACACCACCTGAAGATCTCAGTGAAATGCTCTGATCCTGGCGCTGCAGAGTAATAGAGTAACCTATCTTTAGCAGGATCTAAGCCCAATGTTATCGCCATGGCACACTAAGGGAGATGAATTCTATGAAATGCACAAAAATGATTTATTTTTAAATGATCTTGAGACAGTAGAAGGTATACTTTGCCAAGGAAAAAAAATCCGTCAGCAGCTTAAGACCTTGCAGCCTGGGCAAACTCTAAAAATTGGCAGTGCAATGATTACAAGTGATCAACCCCTAGTTATAAAGAAGGGTGGGCCTAATATCAACATTTTGGACAATGATTACACATTAAACCGGCTGACTGGAATGTGTGCTGCATTTGCTGGAACACAGTCATCATCATTTACTCCCAAGTGTGCCATGGCGATAACATTGGGCTTAGATCCTGCTAAAGATAGGTTACTCTATTACTCTGCAGCGCCAGGATCAGAGCATTTCACTGAGATCTTCAGGTGGTGTCCGCTTTTATGTGCCTTGAAGCAACTCGAGAACGGTAAGGTTACAAAGGAGAACATCTCTAGAATTGCTGCGATCAAGGATAGGAATGGACTTACCATGTCGGAAACCTTCGTCAGAAACAAGGCCACCATACCTAGCAAACTGGTCAAGTTTGGTCTTGGAGGAACTAGAGGAATGGTTGAACTAGAGAAGGCACTTGGTGTCCTTAAAACTCTGTCAGCAGGACCAAGTTCACGCTAGGTTGAACACCCCTTCAGAGCTGTTTGAAGTTGATCCTAGCTGTTTCACCCCATTTTAAAAAACTTTGGAACTTAATTAAATAGCATTTTAAAAATTAATAAAAAAAGAAGAAAAAACAATAAAAAAAATTAAAAAAATCTTTAAAATCACTTAGAGTAGGCCACTCCTTAAGAGTGCTCCTGTACTCTTCCCACTTTATATTTGTACTTGGATCTAATTTTGCAGATAACAAATGCACTAAGATTGTGTCCCAATGTTCAGTAGGCTGACCAAGAGTTTTCAGCGCTCTGAGATTCTTTGTAACATGGTCACATAAAAGCGGACACCACCTGAAGATCTCAGTGAAATGCTCTGATCCTGGCGCTGCAGAGTAATAGAGTAACCTATCTTTAGCAGGATCTAAGCCCAATGTTATCGCCATGGCACACTAAGGGAGATGAATTCTATGAAATGCACAAAAATGATTTATTTTTAAATGATCTTGAGACAGTAGAAGGTATACTTTGCCAAGGAAAAAAAATCCGTCAGCAGCTTAAGACCTTGCAGCCTGGGCAAACTCTAAAAATTGGCAGTGCAATGATTACAAGTGATCAACCCCTAGTTATAAAGAAGGGTGGGCCTAATATCAACATTTTGGACAATGATTACACATTAAACCGGCTGACTGGAATGTGTGCTGCATTTGCTGGAACACAGTCATCATCATTTACTCCCAAGTGTGCCATGGCGATAACATTGGGCTTAGATCCTGCTAAAGATAGGTTACTCTATTACTCTGCAGCGCCAGGATCAGAGCATTTCACTGAGATCTTCAGGTGGTGTCCGCTTTTATGTGCCTTGAAGCAACTCGAGAACGGTAAGGTTACAAAGGAGAACATCTCTAGAATTGCTGCGATCAAGGATAGGAATGGACTTACCATGTCGGAAACCTTCGTCAGAAACAAGGCCACCATACCTAGCAAACTGGTCAAGTTTGGTCTTGGAGGAACTAGAGGAATGGTTGAACTAGAGAAGGCACTTGGTGTCCTTAAAACTCTGTCAGCAGGACCAAGTTCACGCTAGGTTGAACACCCCTTCAGAGCTGTTTGAAGTTGATCCTAGCTGTTTCACCCCATTTTAAAAAACTTTGGAACTTAATTAAATAGCATTTTAAAAATTAATAAAAAAAGAAGAAAAAACAATAAAAAAAATTAAAAAAATCTTTAAAATCACTTAGAGTAGGCCACTCCTTAAGAGTGCTCCTGTACTCTTCCCACTTTATATTTGTACTTGGATCTAATTTTGCAGATAACAAATGCACTAAGATTGTGTCCCAATGTTCAGTAGGCTGACCAAGAGTTTTCAGCGCTCTGAGATTCTTTGTAACATGGCACATAAAAGCGGACACCACCTGAAGATCTCAGTGAAATGCTCTGATCCTGGCGCTGCAGAGTAATAGAGTAACCTATCTTTAGCAGGATCTAAGCCCAATGTTATCGCCATGGCACACTAAGGGAGATGAATTCTATGAAATGCACAAAAATGATTTATTTTTAAATGATCTTGAGACAGTAGAAGGTATACTTTGCCAAGGAAAAAAAATCCGTCAGCAGCTTAAGACCTTGCAGCCTGGGCAAACTCTAAAAATTGGCAGTGCAATGATTACAAGTGATCAACCCCTAGTTATAAAGAAGGGTGGGCCTAATATCAACATTTTGGACAATGATTACACATTAAACCGGCTGACTGGAATGTGTGCTGCATTTGCTGGAACACAGTCATCATCATTTACTCCCAAGTGTGCCATGGCGATAACATTGGGCTTAGATCCTGCTAAAGATAGGTTACTCTATTACTCTGCAGCGCCAGGATCAGAGCATTTCACTGAGATCTTCAGGTGGTGTCCGCTTTTATGTGCCTTGAAGCAACTCGAGAACGGTAAGGTTACAAAGGAGAACATCTCTAGAATTGCTGCGATCAAGGATAGGAATGGACTTACCATGTCGGAAACCTTCGTCAGAAACAAGGCCACCATACCTAGCAAACTGGTCAAGTTTGGTCTTGGAGGAACTAGAGGAATGGTTGAACTAGAGAAGGCACTTGGTGTCCTTAAAACTCTGTCAGCAGGACCAAGTTCACGCTAGGTTGAACACCCCTTCAGAGCTGTTTGAAGTTGATCCTAGCTGTTTCACCCCATTTTAAAAAACTTTGGAACTTAATTAAATAGCATTTTAAAAATTAATAAAAAAAGAAGAAAAAACAATAAAAAAAATTAAAAAAATCTTTAAAATCACTTAGAGTAGGCCACTCCTTAAGAGTGCTCCTGTACTCTTCCCACTTTATATTTGTACTTGGATCTAATTTTGCAGATAACAAATGCACTAAGATTGTGTCCCAATGTTCAGTAGGCTGACCAAGAGTTTTCAGCGCTCTGAGATTCTTTGTAACATGGTCACTTAGAAAACGTAAGGATCGGTCAGACTCCCGCTGCAAAGAATCAATGTTAAACAAAGAGTTTAAGTGGTTAGTGATCAACTGTCTTTTATTACTATATCTTTCACACAAAAGTTCCCAGGCTTCAGTATAATTAATAGACGAGACTTCCAGATTGGAAACTACTCGAGCAGGCTCACCCTCCAAGTATGAAATCAAATAATGAAACTTGTGAATTGACTGAATTTTATCATTATTATGAATTAAAGATTCAAATAAATCCCTGAACTCCATCCATTTGTGACACGAGCCATCAAAGCGATTGATTTTAATTTGTGGTAACTTGAAACCGAGTTCATCAGCATGATGACAGCTCGAAGCACAATTTTGTAGGGACTGAGCACGGGCCTTTTCTTTAGATGCAGGAGCCCTGTCGAATATACTCTGTGCAATTGCAATAGCTAAGTTAATATTATCCTCGAACAACTCTCGGTGTTCGAGTTCACTGTCCAGTTCATCACTATTTATGACCTCAATTGAAGTTTGCAGCTCATCAAAGCGCGCAGATAGCTCAATGATTTTATTTAATCTTAAAGTTAAATCGTTGGATTTCACAGTATCTAATATTTCATTATCATCAATTGCATCTAAGTATCTTGTGAATCTAGTTACTTGTCCTTTCATAGAACTACGTTTAGCCTTTAACTCAGCAAGCTGAGCAACAACATCCTTTGTATCAACCATATTGAATAATTATTGTTAGTTGTACAAGAATGATAAATAAAACACTGAAGCTATCCACTTGCAAACAAAAATAAAGCTATAATTCGCAAACAGCTCACGCCCCTCGGTTCCTTGGCCACGCGGAAGCGCCCGTTGCACGACAGAGGCAGGCACAGGAGCACCCAGCAGGGCACGAAGTAGGTGAAGAGACACGTGTTAGCCCGCCGCGCTTGACACGTTGACACGTCGACGCATTAATGCGTAGCTGAAATAGTGTAAGCAACAAGGTGCATATGCGGCAAAACAAAAGAAATCAAGGGAAAGTAAAGTGCAAAATAAAGAAAGACTTCGCAAATACCTAAGTCACAAGTTTAAGAAATGTGCTGTTACACGAATAAAACTCTATATTATTAAGTCGCAGATATGTGCAAAACAATCGAAATGTGGGGTTAATTACGTAAAACGATGCATTTAAACGTTTCATGCGCAGGCATTAAAAGTTAGGTTATAAAATTTTAAACTTTAAAATTTATAGTAAATTAGTAAAACACGAGGTGCATGACGCAGTGCAAAGATGTAATAAGTTAAATGAAGTCGAGTTAAATAAAACACGCAGTGAAAAAACCATACGTAATGAAGTTAAGTTAGCAAAAAACACGAGGCGGATGAAGTTAAGTTAGCAAAAAAAAACACGAGGCGCGTGGCACACGGTAAGAAAGAAAACACAAGGCCTGCAGAAGCAGGTTAGTTAAAGCGGCGTCCCTTAAGTGTAGGGGGCCGCGACGCACCACGCACGTGGGAGACCGGCAGGCACCTGCAAATTAAGCAGCCAGGCCGGCACTCGACCACCAGTTAGAGTTATTGTGGGCAAAAGGGTAAGTTGGGCTGGGCTCACGGCACTTTCCTGTTGGTTTATGGCGATAGCGCGAGTCGCCGACGAGGCGCGCAGCGGCGGCCTTCCCTGGCCGGGCTTCTTACGCGGCTCGCACGGTGGCTTCGAGGCGCGCCTACGGCGTGCTGGACCCCGAAGTTGCGGCTCGGCGTTTTTATCGCGTCGGCGGTGCCAACGCGGCGCCAACACAAGATGGCTTCCTTCGTTATTCTGTAAAGCGAAGTGAGCACGGTCGCGTGTCCTGTCACGGTCGCCACTTTCTATGTTTGCGCATAGAACAGATTGTTTAATGAAACAATAAATGTTTACAATAATTTATTTTACCATTGCAATAGGTCGGTATCTAGATGACTTTAGATATTAGGTAGGACACGCGACGTGTGTGCTTGTTGGTGGTCAGAGAAGAAGAGAAAGATGGCGGTGGTCGCCCGCAGCAGGCAGCTTCCCGAAGGCCCTCGCAGTGTTGTCACATCTAATTTTGTCAAATTGGTAGAACAGGATCCAAAAATTAGTAGAAATTGGTAGAATTTGAAATGAAAATTAGGTAGATCTACCACCCTGTTTTTAATGATTAAAAATGCGTATAAAATGTTCAAAATGAACACCAAACTTACTTAAAATGCCGCGAAATACTTTGCTATCTGTCAGTGTCAGCTGTCACTCACAGACAGCTACTAAATTTTTTTTACACTTAACGTTACGCGCTCCGTTTTAATTGCTGAAACTACAAGACAGGCTAAATTAGATAGCATGTAACTTTTCGTTACACTACACGTATGGAAAAATGTTTACAATCATCACATTTTGGAAAAATATCAAAATTAGGTAGCTTTGAGGCCGAGGGTGGTAGATAGGTAGACAGGAGGCAAATTAGGTAGATCTACCAATAAGTTGGTAGATGTGACAACACTGGGCCCTCGCTATTGGTCCGCGGCGCGGCGCATGTGATTGGTTAGAACCTCGCGCATGCGCGAATCAACATATGGGCAGACCTTTATAACGTTATTAATAATATCGTTATCATAACGTTATATTTCGTTAGTGCTCAAAATTCCGTTTAAATATATCGATATTTTTTCATAACGTTATGCTACACCGTAACTGAAATCCTAATAACGTTATACTTAAATAACGTTATATCAAAATAATAACGTTATGCAACTTATGAACTACGCGCTGTTGCCGCTCCTCAGGTAGGCATTTTGCGTAACTGGCTGACTGGCGCGTGCATCGGCGCTGGATTCATGCATTGCGCGACGTTGCCAGATATAACCATTTTCTTGTCATTTTTTTCCTGCCTACCGTCCAGGGGTGTTATTCTCTCAACAAATTGTCTGTAAGTAGGTATGAATATTTGGATACAAGCCTCGTCGCCGCGTTGGGTATTTTATAAGGGCTAAGTAGTTGGGGTTTTTTAGGGTTCCGTAGTCAAACCCTTATAGTTTCGCCATGTCCGTCCGTCCGTCCGTCCGTCCGTCCGTCCGTCCGTCCGTCCCCAGTCTAGCTCAGAGACTCATAGTACTAGAAAGCTGTAATTTGGCATAATTTTTCATAATGGAGATAATTTTTCGATTAAGGGATCCGTTTATGAAATATTAAGCTTTAAAGCGCTATTTTTTGTTAGAGTCAAGTGTCCCGCCCCCCCCTACAGCCAAACTACAAATACTAAAAATCTGAAAAAAATCTTCAACGAAAGCGCATATAACGAATTTTAAAGGAAAACTATCACGGCTAAGTAGACATGATTAGTTCCTGAGATACAGGCGACTAAAGTGTTTATACCTATCAAAATCGCCTATGATAACTGATAGAAAAATTGTTAACGGGGGGGGGGGCTGCACGCGCGGGGGGAGTCGAACAAGTAACAAATCGAGCGACAGCCGCGCTCATTAGCGCGAGCACCTAGATGCTGTTCGGACGTGCCCCGAAATACTACCTACAAGTTTGCGATTTGCGATCTGAAAGTTTACAAATAAACGATTAGATTATTGATTTGAGTCTAGTATCGTTTGGAAAACTTAAAATTCTATTTACTGGCCCTTGTTTTTTTTTCAATTTCTATTAATTACTTTATAAAAGATTTAACTTTTATTGTAATTTAAAGTCGGTTTGAAGCAGTTTAGATACCTAACTACCTACATAGGTAGGTATACTGATCTCACACTTAAAAGATTGGCTCTTGTTTGAGATATTATATACGAATTTATAAGAAAAATAATCATTACTTAGTAGACTTAATTAGTTCCTGAGACCTACTAAAAATCATCTAAGACAGCGCCAAATAACTTTAAATACAAAATTGGTTCATACATGTTGATTTTTGAGATAGTTTTTTGTGTTTGTCGTTACGGCTTCGGAACCCTACACTGAGCATGGTCCGACATGCTCTTGCCCGGTTTTTATATTATTTAGTTTACTTAGCGGTCCCCGACGTGTCGACGCTTGAATCAAAATATTAATACCTACTTATAATTAAACTTAAAATAGGGCCAAACTCCTTATTTTTTACTTTTTAGAGGTTTTCCTTACAAACTATTTTGAGTCGGGGGTTCTTAAACTTTTTCAAATTAACAAAATAACTTTAGCTCGCAACGTGTCTCTAAACACATGAAATGATAATAGGGGGGCAAATCACTACATAGTATAAAACAAAGTCGCTTCCCGCTGTTTGTCCCTATGTATGCTTAGATCTTTAAAACTACGCAACGGATTTTGATGCGTTTTTTTTTAAAAGATAGAGTGATTCAAGAGGAAGGTTTATATGTATAATAAATGTTTTTTTTATGAACGGGTGTTATAGAAAACTCATATAAACCGAAGCGAAGCGAGGGCGGGTCGCTAGTAAGTAATAAATAAAAAGAGGGGTGTTAGTTTATAACGGGCATCATAGCTTCCAAACGGATGAACCGTTTTGGATGCGGTTCTTTTTACTCACACTCACACTCACTCACACTCACACTCACACTCACTCACACTCACACTCACACTGACTCACACACACTCACTCACACTCACACTCTTACTCACTCACACTCACACACTCACACTATCACTCACTCACACTCTCACTCACTCACACTCACACACTCACACTATCACTCACTCACACTCTCACTCACTCACACTCACACTGACTCACACACACTCACTCACACTCTTACTCACTCACACTCACACACTCACACTATCACTCACTCACACTCTCACTCACTCACACTCACACACTCACACTATCACTCACTCACACTCTCACTCACTCACACTATCACTCACTCACACACTCACTCACACTCACACACTCACACTATCACTCACTCACACTCTCACTCACTCACACTCACACACTCACACTATCACTCACTCACACTCTCACTCACTCACACTCTCACTCTCACTCACTCACACTCACACACTCACACTATCACTCACTCACACTCTCACTCACTCACACTCACACACTCACACTATCACTCACTCACACTCTCACTCACTCACACTCACACACTCACACTATCACTCACTCACACTCTCACTCACTCACACTCACACTCTCACTCACTCACACTCACACACTCACACTATCACTCACTCACACTCTCACTCACTCACACTCTCACTCACTCACACTCACACACTCACACTATCACTCACTCACACTCTCACTCACTCACACTCACACACTCACACTATCACTCACTCACACTCTCACTCACTCACACTCACACTCTCACTCACTCACACTCTCACTCACTCACACTCACTCACACTCACACTCACACTCACTCACTCACTCACTCACTCACTCACTCACACTCACACTCACACTCACTCACACGCACACTCACACTCACACTTACACGTCAAACTTATAACACCCCTCTTTTTTGCGTCGGGGGTTAAAAACAACGGACGGTCGGACGTGCATTTTCAATTTAGCAGCATGTTTTCTGCCGATGGATCGAACGTATAAGGCAGCTTAATTTAAAAACCACGCTGCTAAATTGAAAATGCACGCGCTAAAATATGTTATGTTCGCACTGACGGGACTACTTAAACT